>PVHY01002218.1:0-92074 GCA_004024945.1 Uropsilus gracilis | reverse complement strand
TAGACAACTAATTGCTGATCTTTTCATTCAAGTGTGTCCAATTAGAAAACTTTAGCAAATAATTAGTAGGCATATTTTAAGTGAATAAAACATTAGTAAAATACAGATAATTCAGAATTAAGCAAATATTAATCAAAGTATGTTTTCCCTCTGATGTCTTGAGAGCCTATGGTAAGATTAATAAAATAACTTATGAAAAAAATTGCTAACTTTTAATCTTCAAAATTTCATTCTGTTCTGAGGAATGGTTCACCTCAAACAAAAAATTAATTAGTGAAGATCATCTGAATAATATCAAACTGAACACAAAGAGTCAATGCCATTTATTTAAATCACAAATCAAGACTAGAAGAATGAACAGCTTTGATTAATATATACTGTGATTACAAATAAGGAGGAGTTTTGCGACTAGGTTAAGAGAAAGTCAACAGAAGTTTCTGGAAAAGAATGAACGCCAAGTTACTGTAGTTTACAGAACAGTTTTGTCATTGCCACATAACCACATTTATATAATTGTTATTCATCCTATTTTTCCTTCTTTTCAATATCCTAAATAGATTTTAAACTCCAATGAATTTCTATAGTATCTCATGTACTAATGCACAAAAATAAAGAAACAGATACAAAATTGAATATTAGGCATATGCTGTTTTGTACTATCTCTTTAGTCTAATGTCTCACCAGGGAAAAAGATAAACCAAAAAAGTTGCACAGTACTCCACCTATTACAGGAATTTCTAAACAAATTATGTTCACCTAACAGATGGGAATATTCATTGTAAATCTACTGTTTATAAACACACATTTTTAAGCAGAGAAAGTTTGCTGGCTCCTTATAAGAAAGTATGATAAAATCTCAGCACCATATGTTACTAAAATATAGAAAATGCCTATTCCTATTTCAAATATATACAGCATGGAATGTTTTTATTCACTGCATCAAGGAAAAATTCTGTGAGCCGAACACAACATTTTCCAAGGCTAGCTCACTAATCAGAAATAATTTTTAATTAAATGCAAAATTATAAAAATCCCAAAAGTTTAAATATTCATTTCTGCTAAACTGAATAACTTCAGTTCCGAACTGTCAACTGGAAAAGGCCACAAGAACAACTTTCTTATGAATAATTTCTTTCGGAAGCAATTTTAGCAAGTCCATTGCAGCCCATTAACAATTATGTAGTTAATCCTGCTTGGAATAGACATTTGATCATTTTTGTCTGTCTAGGATCTGTCCTAGTACTTTTTCTTCTTTCAATCTGGAGAATAATCTACTCTGAGTATAGAGTACACTATGGGACACAAAGGCAAGGCACAATGTGACCACCAAAAACACATACTCTGGATTTCCCAATCTGGGGCCTATGATGCACAGGAATAAGCTAAAGCAGAATTTGCCATACAGTTGTGATAGTGAGAGAGAGAAGAGTCCTGGGTCAGAAGACTAACAAGATAGTCTAGTGGCAAACAATAGCATCCATGGCTCAGTGGTACCAGAAATAGCACCCACAGATGAATAGTTCTGGGGTAAGCTCAGTTCACTGCTCTTACCCAATTCTCAGTTCACCTAGTGAGTTTGAGCCACCCTAAGCCCATGTGACAACTTCTTTTTTCATTTTAATAAGAATTTGTACTATGACTTGTGCTAGAGTTCTTCAAATTTCTACACTACAGAATATAACCAAAATTATTTTAACTGAAAGACAAATTCTGCAGGTACGAAGTACTCACCATAGTCACGGCAAGATCTAAACAAATTATGCATTACCAAGTCATCTCTTTTATAGAAATCATGGCTTCCTGGTAAGCCACTAAGAATCATCAGGTGACAGTCCCCAAAACTGAGACAAATTTACCTGTTATATGAAGTTTTCCTGAACACAAATCACTAAATTTTTATAAAATGCATGGCAAAACTACTCAAAAAACGATTTCACTTTAGAACACTGTTGGGCAATTCTTTCCAACAACAAACATACTATACAGATCTACATTATATAAGTCTCTGTATTCAAGTCTCCAAAAACTGATCATGGTTCAGAACAATGGAGCCACATCTTCAATATCAGAAGTCCATACTTGGTCTAAAGTCAGGGGACATATGTTATTTGTAAAATTATTTAATAGATAATAATTCATAAAAATTTTTATACCCATTAAAATTAAATGCTTGTCTTTCTTTTAATGGGAATTTGCATCCATTTTGATACTCCAGAAAAACTATTCCCCATAACTTTAACATTCATGCTCTATTAAAGTATTTTGTATAAAAATAAGTAAGCAAGTCCTATAATAAACTTGCTTCCTGGCCTGAAGCCCATTCTTATGTTTAAAATGAAAAGGGGGTTAAAGAAGAAGATAAAATAGTAAGTCATTTTTATCCTTCTTGTAACAGTATCAATTCTTTTTTGGAATAAGGGTACTATATATTCAATTGTATTTTTATATTTTTGTATTTCCTACATGAAAAAATTTTACAACCTATGTAACATTTTATTTTAGATACAATTTCTTCAAAATTTTATTGATTGGCTATTGGTTTAATTAATATTATATAATATTTAGTATAGCTATATAACTTGGTAAGTGTATATAATTTAAAAAATAATAATCAAAGTAGAATGAATCAAAAGCTGGCTTTTTCCTCCAGAAAAATAGTGAAAACTCAGACTTAAACTTGGAAAAACTAAGAATTGTGTTCTGTTTCTTTAAATTAATCACTGCGAAGTTAATTGTAAACAGTGTGGTGAAGATGGAAGTTAGCCAATAGAAACATTTTATTTGCAAATGTGCTTTCATTTGTATCTTATTTGTTTAAAAATTAATATTACATTGAAAGGTACAATAAATAGGTCTCTGCTTAAGATCTACAGAATCTGTACTGCAACTCATTGTGAATATAAATCTGGAGAATAAAAGTCCTCCAGGCTGAACTGCATACTGAATATCTATACCTTACTACTGACATCATACCCTGGAAAGCAAGCTTAAACTTTATCTTCATTCATAATTGTAAAAGCAAATCAAGGGTTTCAAGAGTTAATGTTGAAAAGTCTTTGAAATCTTTTGATGGGATTATGGTTTATATGATTCTTCTCTCTAACATAAACAGTTTGGGATCATTCATTCTCCATTCATTCCTTATCTTTCATTATCAAATCAGGACAGAAGAGGAGACATTTATAATTAGTGAAAGGTGGATAAATGACTAGAACTGAAATCTGTTAGGAGAAAAGGCTCTTCCATGTCTGGGAGAACAGTTTCAGAAAGTCTTTAAGAAAAGAAGATACTGGGATTTTCAGGCCAAAATATTTCACTCGATATCTATTTAATTCTTGATGTTACCTGGTTCACTGCATACATTTAAAAAAGTAGAGGATTATGATATCATGGATAAAAGTATGAGGGGGAAATATAAGTTTTCACACAATCAAAACTATTCATACTAAAACACAATGCAAAGAGGTCCAAAAGCATTTTAATCGAAGCATAAGTGAACTAGAAACAGTAAGTTTTCACTTGTCTTACATGTAGACAATTACATTACAGACAAGTCTGACATACTAGCTACAGTTCTGTACTTAGATTCCAAAATAAGTCCTAAAACCAAGAGGAATTTGTTTTCTAAATCCAAATCATCTCCAATAACAACTGCAGATACTGCAGATACAATCATATCTAGTATGACCACATAGAATTAAAGAGGCAGTCAAATTAAAGTCCTAAGTAAATACAAATAATACAACACTTTGTTGGAAGGATGCAAGCATTGGAGCAGGTCTTAATATTAGAGATCGAAATTAAACCAGATAGTACAGATTATATTATATAAGCCTCATACGTTAATACTGATTACTCAGTATTCGAATAAAATGAGACTAGTTCACCCACTTTTGCCTGCCAAAGTTTGTTTTCTTTTTTCAGGAAACAAAAATAAAAAAAAGACTTGATGCCTTATAAATGAAAGATTTCACTTTGACTACTCCAGAGTTCCTAAGTGTAACTGTGTGATACAGAAGAAAGGCCAGAATTAGGTTGAAATCTTTATACTCAGTGTCCCAAGTACTTACATCTTGGCTATGAAGGAGCTAAGAAAGTTTCGGCAAACCTTAAGCAACTTGAGACTATAATATGGGTTCTACTTATTTAGACAAAATGGCAAGACCAGGACATTTGCATCAAAATAAAACATTGCTGTGAGTTGGGCAATTCAGAGGACAGAACTGAGGAAGTGCTGGTCAACAGAAAAGAGTCACTACAAAGCAGGGTTAGGAACACTGTAGGGAAAGGTTTGGGGAACTGAGTTCCCTTGTGGGAAGACATAGGTGGGAGCCACACACATTTACACTGTTAAGAAAGAAGCCATAGCTACATTTCACCTAAGCCTTTTTTTACCCACCTAGAAATATGAAATTTATGTATTTTTTTAAATCCAGTATCAATTTTATTTTCAACTTTTACATAATTTTGTATTCTTTTTAAAAAATAAGTCTTTCAGTTGTGTCAACATTTCAATTAAACAGACCTTTCTTCTTTGTCAGTAGGGAGCTCTATACATTAAAAAGCAAAACTAATGAAGAATGAGTAGCGAAGTCTACCCCAAGCTTTAGTGATCAAATGTAATTGGGTACTTTGAGGCTCAGGGCCTCAAACTAAAGAATATGGCCAAGGGATCAACATGGGAAAATTTGACATGTCAACATACTGTCTTCCAGCATATAAGCATGGATTATCTGTCCACTTATCCACTTCTTTAATTTCTGTATGCAAAGTTTTATAATTTTCAATGTAAAGAATTTGGAAATTCTTGTCTGATTTACTGATAAGATTTTTTTCATGTCATTTTAAATTTTGTGCACATACATATAAAATGAACGCTATTTGTTATCATAAGAGAATTTTTGTATGTTGAATTTTATATTAAGGGATATAATTGATTTTTAATACTGATCGTGTATCTTGTAACACTGCTAAACACCAATTTTAGCAGTTTTTATGGTTATTTTCTACATAGGTCATACTAACATGAAAAGACAGATTTACTTTTTCCTTTACCGTCTAAATGCCTTTTATTCTTTTTTTGTCTGTCTTATTGCACTACTAACTCTACTACTTAGAATTTGTTAGCTTTTTGTGTTTGTAGTCTGTAGTTTTCATCGTAACAGAAAACTTTTGGCATTATTTCTTCAATTTTTTTTTCATTTAAGATTCCATTTACACCTATCTCCGATCATTTGAAATTGTCCTATAACTCATTAATGCCATTTATCACTATTTTTGATTGCTTCTTTTCATCTATTTTCCTTTCCTTTAGGATAGTTTTCTTGTTATAGCTAAGCTCACTAATATTTTCTTCTACGATGTCTAATCTACTGAAAGCCCCATCCAATGTTTCTTTCATCTCAAGACTCCTAGGTTTCATTGTGAGAAGTTTGGCTTCTGCCTTTTAATATCTTTCACACCTGTACTTAAATTTAATCACATGGAATATAGTTATACTGATTTGAGCATCTTTCTCAGCTAATTGTACATATTTCAGCTTTGGGTTGATTTCAAGCCATTGATTTTTCTCCTCATTATGAGTCATACTTCCTGCTTCTTTATGTTCCTGGTAATATTTAACTGCATCCTAGATTCTATCCTGTTGGGTGCTAGATATTTTCATATTTCTACAAATATTCTTGAGCCTTGTTCTCTGATGCTGTGAAGGTATTTGGAAACAGTTTTATCCTCTCTTGATCTTGTCTTTAAGATTTCTTAAGCAGGACCAGATGTGTATTTTGTCTACAGTTGATAATTCTCCACTATAGACTTAAAACAGTTCTGCACATTCTATCCAGTAACCTTTGAATTATTTCAGTTTGGCTGGTGAGAGGAGGCACTCTATTAATCCTGTCTGAGCCAGGGGAACTACTGCCTTCAAGCTTCTCAGACAGCTCTTTTCCTGGTCAAGGGTAGTATTCTCATATGAATGTGCTGATTAGTATTCTGCTAAATACTCGAAGTACTGTACAGTACTCCAGAGTTCTCATTCTATATATGCAACTCCCTCCTTTACTGTATTGTGCCCTGAAATTGAGCTTCCTTGGCCCCTGAATTCACCTCTTCAATTTAGAAGATTCCCTAGGTTTCACCTGTGTTCTTGCTTAAAAAGCCACAGCCTGGAAATCCTCTCAAGCACTAAGCTGGGGTAATTTGAGGGCGTACCTTGGTAGTTTCATCTCTCAGTCATCACTACTTCTGGCTGTCTGGCATCTAGCATCTTGAAAACAATTGTTTTATGTACTTTATCTAGTTTTAGGATTGTTTCTGGCAAGAGAGTTCCTGGTTCCTGTTACTTTGTCAAAAAATAAATTCAATTTGATTCACTTGTATTCTATTTCAAAAATCTTTTTGGCTCTTTTACTGGAGCCATTTCATGAGGTTCCGGTGGGAAGTTTCCAGTGGAATTGAGCTTCAGTCATCTATAAATGATCAACAACTTACCAATGAACTTGTGCTGGTTTTGTGCTGGCTATACTGGGTTCTCTATTTCCGTGGCACTATCTTTGTTCTCGTGGCTGAGATGACATTTCCAAACAGACAACCTCAAAAATTGTTCTTTCAAGCACTCTTTTCAGAGAATCCCTTATTAGTGAACATAAAGAACCTGCCTGACTTGTTACAAATATTTTCCTGACTATTTGTAGATAGTGTAAAATTTGATATGGTTTCCTGTGATTGTTTTTGGTGATTTTTTTTCCAAGAAATTTTATACTCTGTTCTTGTATATTTACAGATTACTGTTTTATTCGGTTTAATTTTTAAACTTAGTTCCTCAATGAATATGATGCATTTTTTATGGTTGTATACAATGAGAAGCTATTTGAATATTGTTATGAAATAATTGACTATTATTGGGTCTAATGATTATTTGATTGCATATGTATATATTATATATTAGGATCTAGTTCAAAACTCTCTTCTGGAATCTCTGCTTATTTTTAAAACACTAATATGTTATTTAATTATTATGACACTTTTATATGCTTTAACTCCTGGAATGAAAAAGTTCCTCCCCATTATTCACCTAATGTTTTGAATATTTGGTATTTTCTTTTGTTTATATTTCTAGATGATCTACAGAACCACCTCATCAATCAAGTTACCCTAAAAAACATCCCATTGGGGTTTTTATTAAAATTGGGTTAAGTGAATTTTTTTAATATTATTTATTTTGTTCTTTAGATCACAACCTCTGTAAGTGGTTTTTGGGATACCTCTCCATCCCTCCTTCCTCTGGTGCCCCTTCCATTCTCTGAAACCCCACTCTTTACTGTTTACTAGTTGTGCTAAGTCCATTAGTTTCTTTCTTTCCTGTGGCAGTGTCCTTGCACTGGGTGAGGGACTGTGTTGTTGGAACCAGGCCAAGTCTTGCTGGTAGGTTTTCAGTCTTAAGTTTGCATTGGGCGGCCAGTCTGTATTCATTTGTGATCTGTCCACGTTTTCTTGCTTCAGGCCATCTTCTCCAATCCCATCTCCACTGCTTTGCTGCTTTACCTTATGGCTCTGGTGTCAGATTTAGGGGGTCTCGCCCCCCAGCCAGTGTTGGTGAAGAAGTTTCTCTGTGAATACAGGAGTCTGTGAACGGCCTCTGCCTCAGTTTGCAGTTTTGATGTGGGGCTGATTACCCCATCTTGTTCTTCCTCTCCCGTGGAGAGGGGGCCTTGCTCTCCTAGAAGGTACTTCAAAAATGCAGGCCTAGATCTTCCCGACCCAGTGAGTGCATAGGTGCACATCATCACATCGTGTCTCTACAGTTGTTCCTCTTGTCTCGCATACTCTGGTTCTCTTCATTGTCTATCTGCCGTGTCCATCTCAGGCTTGTGGGCTGGATTTTTGCATGATCCCTCACCCGTTCTATGACGGGGTTTGTGTTGCACATGTTCTTGCTCCTCTTGAAGTTTAGCTGGAGTGAGAGCAAAATGGAATGGGCTCTTCCCCTACCACCCCCCTGCACGGGGGCAGGGCCCAGATAGCTGAGCCTGTGCCCTTCCATGATCCCCTTGGGCTAGGAGTAGGGGGCAACATGGCTCCGCTGATCCAGATTGCAGATGGCTACCCCGTGCAGCAGCCATCTGCTGGTGGGTGGGGCCACCATAACCCCCACCCTGTCCCCCCTCCAGGGTTCACCAGCTTAAGGGGTTTACCCACGAACCTGCACCACCTTTGCTCCCAGATGGCAAGGGAGCTCAGATGGCTAAGGACCCAGGCGCACAGGCAACCCTCAGGTGGCTGCCTGCTGGCGGGCAGGACAAGTGAAATTTATATATAAATAAATTATTTTAATTTAAAAATTAAGAAAAAAGAAATTGGGTTAAAATTTATAAAACAATTTTTTTTAGTGGGGATGGCCTACTTTCCTTCATGTATATTCTACTCATTTCTTATAAGGTTATTCTCAAGTATTCTCAGTTATTTTATTCTCGGTTATTTTATATAAATATAAAATATAAAAAATATGTATTTATTTTTTATAAATATGTTCATAAAATAACATTGAATGATCCATAATGTGAGTCATCCCCCTCAGTGTTGCCTCAACACCATCAACAAGGCATTGTCTTCTGGGCTACCTGGATTGTGTTTTAGGTTAGTTGGCAAATTTACTAATGCACAGAATAATGTCCTCAATACTAAACCATGGAGACAGATCATACAAAAAGACTATAAGATCTTCAGCGTTCCCAAGAACTCCTTCTACTATAACAAGTAGTAGTGTGCCTCCTGTTAAGAAATTACACATATATAATTTATATATATATATATATATATATGCCAACATACACACACACATATACACTTTGAATACAATTGCAAAATATTTTTGTATTCCAAGTAGAAAATACTTGAGAACAAATGTTTTCTGGGAACAAACTGTCATAAATCTGCTAATGACACCTATGTTAACTTGGCTTAATTATTGAACTACTATCATTTTGCCAATATAGTCATCTGTGCTTAAACATGCGTCAATATGAATAATATAATATTTGACACACACTGGTATTCACTGTTAATAAAAAAGCAGCAAGGAAAATACTATTTTTAGTCGAAGCAGGGAAACGTGAATTGATGTGATTTGCTCCTTATAAGGTTGTTATTTAGAAATTGATACTGAAGGGAGGGAGAGATAACAGCTAAATTTCAGTTAGGAAATGGCTAACCATTTTCATAGAGCAACCATGTTTTTCATTTGAGACTTAGAGCATCTTCTGAAGGTTAACAGATGGCCATTGAAGGTGCTCATTGGATGGAAGTTGATGAAAAAGCAATTTGAAAAATATAGCATGAGATTTTTTAGAGAGGTTTTATATCTTGAAACAAATGATGACAAAATACGATGGATCTTTGATAACCCACCTCTATCTGAAGCCCTCAGTGAATTCTCAGAAGAGGATTTATCACATCTACCTCAAACTGTTCTTGCCTCAGAACAACACATTTTTTCTTATTGAGTTTCTAGTGAAGTGGTAGTGAAACATTAAATGATCCATATAGTGAGTCACCGCTTCAGTGTTGCTTCAATACCACCACCAAGGTTTTGTCTCCTTGTGAGTTACCCAGATTGCATTTCGGATTAGTAGGCAAATTTGCTAACACACAGGAACAATGAAAAGAGTTCCATCTGCTCAATATTTTTAAGTTGACACTACTTTATCTAAATTTAAATAGCTGCATATATGATATCATAGTGTATGTTTCAGCATTTTAAAATAAAACTGCTAACTACAGTTTTATTTATCCAATGTAATCTAAAAAATATAATTTTATGTCCACATTATTCATTTTTTTAAATGAATTTAACAAAACTTTGATATTCTTTCTTTTTACTCTTTGGATTTGAATATTAAATATATGTATCCCTAATATACTAATATAACAATGCCTTTTACCTGAAAGATATTGACTACCATCACACCCCCATGAAGTAAAAATACTCATATAAATGGCAACTATAAAATAATTTCCTCTAGTCAATAATTCTCAGTGACTAAAAAAATTTCTTCTGGATTGGAAGTTGATTATAATCATTATTACTACAAAGTTAATCAAGGAAACAAACTCTTACAAATTTGACACTGATTAAACACTAAAAATTTAGAAAGAAAAGTATATCTCTTAGAGATAGAAATATGTTTGTCAATTAATTTACATTTCATTGAATGGGTAGTCACTGTTAGAATGAGCAGAACTGGATAGAGATTAACAAAAAGAAAAGAAAGCATTGTCCACACATTTGAATATAGTTATTTTAAATCTAAGTAATATGTGGAAGAAATAAACAAGCAGAGATTGAAGAAGAGCACTTACACTGAAGTAATAAACACATATGTGGATTTAGAGTATCAAATAATCTTTACTTGCAAAAGTTAATGAAAGTTGCTTCTAAGTGAATGCACCCACCTTCCTCCAAGCCTGCCACAGTCTCCAAAACTCTCCTTGTTTCTGAGTGAGGTGAAGTGCCAGCGGCATGTGCTTCATAGAAGAATACTTCTCAACTTGTTTCTTCCTAACAAGTCCTGCACCCTATCATTCTAATGTATGTCAATGGCTAAGTTTAGCCCCAGAGCACTACTCCAGGCTTGCAGCTTGGAATAAAACAAGGTGCCCTTGCCTGTGGTATTTCTGATAGACTTACTTTCTCTCATTGAACATTTCTTGAGGCACTATATATTCTTTGATGATAGCTGGGGAGTAGGGAAGGAAAAGTTAACAAAAAATGAATATAACTATTGCTGCCCACCTATACAGTCCTTGAATTAAGAATCTCAAGAATGGTTATGATAAATCATCTCTAGTGTCATACTTTGCCCTTAAATAAACCAAATACAAAAAAGGAGAGGTGAGATACCTTAAGTTTTTTAAGAGTTCAATCATTTGCTCAAAGTCAGTATTTGTAGGTGCCACTCAAAAGCACGTTCTCAGGCAGCTCCAGTTCTGAAGCCAGGCATATGAAAACAGGAGATCTAGAGACAAGTCCTTTACCACTATCCACAGCTGTGTACCCCAGTTTGAAGGATGTGATTATAAGTCCACATTAACACCTCTTTTTATCCAGAAGAACAATCTGGCTTCTTGAAATCCTAATCTTTTCTTTCCAGACTACACAAATCATTAAGCCATTTAATTTTTATGAGGAACCTCTCAAGTTGCTTTTATCATACTTATTTTACAGATGTGAAAATTAAGATCAGACTGACCAGATAATTTGTCCAAAGTCACATAGATAATCAGTGTTTGGACTCAATTCATGTGCCATCAAAACCCTCATTTATTCATATATAAATCTCATTTCTAAGTTTATTTTTTTCTCCTTCCTTATGCCCTTCCTAACAAAACTCATTATGGTATAAACAATAATATACAATATTTACAAGAATTTATTAATGAATTATTTGGGGGCCAGAAAGTATGGGCCAAAGTTTGCTGTTTTATAAAAAACTTTAGAGCATTTTTAAAAAATACAACACCAAAACTAAAGCAGGATAACCCCTATTTTATGTATATCATAAGTGGGCCTAACAAGTAACTTATCAAGGTCATTCCACTCACTAATGTTAATTGGTAGTGAGCTGGAATTCAAACCTAGGTCTGTCTGATTACTCCCACATAAGAAGATACCCTGGAACAGAATTCAAGCAGGCTGAGAGAGGGGGTCACAAAGTCAAGTCTGCGAAGGGCAAACTGATAATGGAAATGATTAAAGCAAGTGTAACATTATAGGGTGGGAGGATCAAAAAGCACTGAGACCAGAAAGCCTATGCCCTTACCTAAGGACAGTGGTGCCCAGTCAAACATGCCCCTGTGGGGACAACCCTTCTGACCCATCACAGAGGCTGGAAAGATCATTTTTATATGAAATTTTACAATTGTTAAATGTCGACAATAAGAAATATATGCTGTATTTACACACACACACTCAGTTGATTTTTAAAATAGTCATATTCTGGACAGACCCAATGGGGTTCATAAACTGCCATTTAACCCTTGAAGTAGATTGTGATTCGTAGGCTAAGCCCCATTTTGAGAAGCTCATTACTCTAGTTAAAATACCCCTATTTTGTGATCCTATATCTCTGAATCATACAGTATTGCAAAGCAATGTTGCCTCAAAAACTACATATAAACTATGGCTATGGAGTCAATTCTCTTTCTTACTTGAGAGCATCATATAACTTACTTCTGCTGACTTTGGGGGCTCCTGGACATTTTAGGCCATCATTAATTTGGCACACTACTCATAATCACAGCATCTAGTACTACAATCCTAACACAGAATGGAGGCCAAATAGATAATAATCTAGAAAGGTAAATTTCACCTTAACAGTAAGCTAGTCTCTAGCTTTGCCTACAACCCAGCCCCTGTCTCTGTTCCCCAACATCTAAGTCAGTCATCTACTCCAAGTCTAGTATGTGGCAGGAGTTAATAAATACTCACTTTTGCTTCTATGTAAATACTCATAACCCTACTTTTTCTAATCCCAACTCTCTATATTAGCTAGAAAACTTTTCCTTACTGCTAAGAGCTCCCGAAGCAACTGATCAAAAAAAGGCCTCTGTTTAAACTTTTTTATGCTTCTTAGGTACAAACAAAGCTGTTGGGCGGGGCTGTGGCCATCAGAAAGCAATTTTATCATCCTAACGCTGTTACTTGCATTCCTCTGTAACTATCGCTTTTTCTGGTAATTTAACTAACAAGCTTACTTTTACAAATATAATGATAGACTTCCTAGGGATAAATACAACCTATATCAGAATAGTAAATCACATTCTAATTATATGTTCAAATCTATCCCTTTAATCTTTAATGCATTACAAATTCAACACAATATTTTCACCTCCTTGTACTACTATGGCCAATAAGGCAAATATTCTAAACACATCAACCTGAAATGGAATTTTACTTTTAAGCAATCAATTACTTATATTCGCTGGTGTATGTGGTGAGCTCTCTGTCATTGAGCATCCACTTGAACTCCAGAGGCCAGCTCCCTTCAGCAAGGCAAGTGAGAACCAGGCGGTTCCCTTCCAGGTGGATCTGTGGTAAGCCTGGCTCCGTTTTAAAATACGGCACAACATCATCTGAAATATTCAAAGAGAGAGAGAGGAAGAAATTGCGTGAAATATATGTGAAAACGGTATTTATTCAATTAATCAATCACTCACTTAAGCCTAATTTTAAAAAGTAGACATGATCAGTATTTGGCCCAATTAAACAGTAAATAATTCTGGACTTCCTAGGAATATGTAATTCCTTCGATATTTCAACATTCTGAAAGCTCAATGATGATGCCATTTGAAAGCCTCTTACAGGTGCCTCTAAGTTCCTTCCATTCATGATTAGTATTTGTTTCTCAAAGGGGAAGATTGGATGATCTGTGCCCTCACAAGATTGATTTTCTGTAGCATTCTATTCTCAAAGTACAACCAAAGTACACACATAGGCTCTAAAAGAGAGATTTTCTCATATGACCTTCAACTGGCTAAATAAAGGAAATAGGATGAGTAAGATTAACACACAGATACAAATGAACCACAATCCAGTGTTCATTACACACACACACACACACACACATAATTATCTCTTTTGGTGACTATCAGTGAGCTATAGAATTGGAATCTGTGCATCTACAATGGAAAATTGCACAAAAATGAGAATGAACCATTTGTTGCTACATACAATACACAATATGATGAACTCACAGACAAATATGGAGTTTCTGTCACACGGAAAGATGCTAGATAAAAAAAAGAAAGAAAGAAATTACAGCATATGCTTCATTCAAAGGGACTCGATGGACTATGGTAGGTTATTGGTGCTGTGCTGGTGAGCATGGTGTGATAACACACGTTTGCAGATGTGTGAACCTGTACCCCTAAATATTATAATCTTGTAAATCAACACTATTACCACAGTAGACATATTTAAAACTACAAAAAGTTCATAAAAGTTCAAAACCAGGAAAAACTATTCTGTTAGTGATGAGGATGGGAGATGGGGAAGGTGGGGTAATAGCATAGCAGGGCAGTTATGGAGAGGAAAGTAGAGATCTATTTCTTCACACAATTGCACTGGGACATTTATTTTGTGAAAATTTATTGAATTCATTGAATTCTCTGTAAGATTAGGGTAATTTATTTATATATATGCATATCTATATCTATATCTATCTATCTATCTATCTATCTATCTATCTATCTATCTATCTATCTATCTATCTATAGATGAAGAATACTTAGCTTGTAATTCTAATTCCATCACTGATTACATTCATCAACCTTCATTGACCACATGACCTTGACCAGGACTTGTGCTTTTAGGTTTATTTATCAGTATAAGAAACAAAGTTAGATAATTTCACATTTTTCTAACAAAATCTCCAAGGCACACCTGCATAAACTCCCTGTCTAGCTTTCAGGCCTCCTACCCAAGCTATTCACAAGTACTCCAGCCACAGTCAACTTTTTCACTCTTTCTCTCTTTATCAGACTAAGCCCTTCTTGATCTCAGGCTTTTCACTTGGCCTTTCCTTCTACAGGTACTTCCCTACCCAGAATATGTTGATCATGCTCATTCTTCAAGTTAATGAAGCTCCACCACACGAATACATATTAAGAAGCTATGGTATTGATTTCATTCACAGTAACTATAATATTTTGAAGTTAAAGAGTTTATAGATTACACCCAGTGCCTTCTCATGCTCTATTTCAATCCTAAATTTCCACCACCTACAATAATGCCAGGAACAAATCAGATGTGGAAGAAATACCTCTTTATTGAATAAATATAATAAAAATATAAAACTATAGCAATAGCTAGTATTCACTGAGGAATTACTATGTGCTGGGAATTATCCTAAGGGCTTTATATGTACTATTCAACTCTCACAAAAAGCCTATGAAATACATGCCATTATGCACCCATTTTACTAATGAACAAAGAAAGGCACAGGGAAACTAAGCAACTTGCCCAAGGCTACCTGAAATGAGGAGCAAAATCATGATTTTAAAACCCAGAACATCTGCTCCAGAACCTGTCATTTCTACATATTATGATTCTAAATGTCACAGCTCTCTCAAATAAGGGAAACTTCTCAAGAATTTGTATCTTAACTTCAATTGTTTTTATAAATTTGCAGAATTACTGAAAAGTTTTAAGTTAAATTAATAGATTATTATTACTATATCTCAACAAATTAAGCACTAAATCTCATATTAACCATAGTAAAATTCAGACTTTTATGTTAAACATATAGGTGGTCTCTTGTATAGATTGGATAGAATAAATATATAATTTATTTTGCCATTGTACCAATCCCTGTATTCCATTACTGACATATTGGTAATACATTATTACCTATCTTTTAGTAGTTCCCATTCACTTAATCATTAGAATAAGTAAATGTTAAAACACAGCTGTAAGTGCTGTAACAGCCTATAATAAAGAGACAGCAAGTCAAAGAAAAAGTATACCAGAGCAAAGAGCTGAACGATCAGGAGACCATGTGCAAAGGCCCTGTGACAGTAGCAAACGTGGAAAGTAACCTTAGGAAGTAAGAAGATGGAAATCAGGCAGGGCTCTAGATGTAAAGAGAATGGAAACAGTATCAGCAAATACTCAGCCTTGTTTCCACATTATTCCTGTGTGATTATCAAGGGTGCCATTTCACATTCAAAAGTGTTCTCATGTGAATAATAAATTATATGGCCACCCTATTTACGGGTCTTCATCAAAAAACTTTTCAGTAGGATGATAGTGAGTTGCTATTATCATAAACTAAGAGCAGAAAGTCTGTTAAGGGGCTGTGTTGTTAGAAGAACATTCTGGTAGCAACGTGGACGGGGCAATAAAGAGGGACCAGCATAGAGGGAGACCATTTAGGGGACCACTCGGTGGTACAGGCTAAATGTTCTGAAAAGTGACAGGTGGTTTGACCAAGGTAACATTAGTGATTGTGGTAGTGGACGACATGGAAGAAACAGAGGGCTCTAAAACAATGATAAGGGAGCACAAAACTTTCACTTATGGGTAAACACTGGGTGAGGGAAGGAAGGGGTCAGGAAAGATTCTTAGTTCTCTCACTTGCATAAGCTTCTGCTCAAGGAACATGTATTTCTTCTGTAATCAGTGCTAGGAATACAAAGATATTTAAGACATGGTTGCTGTCATGTAGAGGTTGTAGTCTAGGTTTGATGCAAGAACAGGAATAGTAAATAGATAGGTGTTGTGACCAAAATATTGACTCAAAGGTAAGAGCAGTCAATCCTTGCCTTGGTCTGAAAGGTTCAACTGCATCTTCTGCAAACCACATGTTTCAACTTACAATTCAAGCGCACTCTTAAGTTTGGATTGTCAACCATGTGTACAATTTCCCTTTTTGCTAAAATCCTCCACTCTTGTGATCCAAACAGTTTAATAAAGCTGTATTGCAATGGATATAGCTTTGATACCAAAGGATTTACTAAGCTAGAGGCTTTATTAATGTCTTGCCATTTTCACTGTATTTAACAATAGAAAAAGAAATGCCACTTCAGATGGTTTCAGTGTCATACAAGAATGAGTCATAAAAAATACATCTTTTTGAAAGGAAAAAGCTTCAAGATAGAAGCTCAAGAATTTGAATTTGGTTTTACAATTGACAGAGTATCATCAGTTTAAAATATTATGTGATGACTTTGAATTTAAATGATACCATAATTCAATTTTTTACAAAATTCATGCTACTAAACATCCTATACTATGTACAAATTATGCAGGGCACTGTAATCTAGTAGGAAAAGAAATAGTCATAAAGAATAGTTTCACAGAGCTGGCAAGCAAATATCTTGCAATCCAAATGATCATAGAATTGTGGTTAGAACAGATGCTAACATAAGAAAAAAGGGAGGGCAAATATGTCAATGCACTGGAATTTTGAGTGCCTAATTTAAAATTATTACAACATACATTAGCCAGTATACAATACCACAGTTATGTCTCTGAGTCTAGTACTATTTACCACTGAAATACATACAATAGATCATTAAATTAAAAGGAGACATAACGGTAGCAAACACAAAGCTTTAAGGAAGAAAGAGAGACAAAATATTAGTATTCAGGTCTGCACAGACCCCTTCAAAAGCATCTGATCTTCATATATCTTAAATGGGAGAGGAAAAAATCTGAAAAGATCTATAAAGACAAAAATGATTGAATTACTTGTGAGTTAAGATGATCAAAATTTGACCTACAGAAAAGTGAATGGTCCACTTAATGCTCTTTGAGAGGTGTGTGCAAGTGCATGAGTGGTGTGGTATGAGTGTGTTTTTCCAAAGAATAATCGACCTCCCATTCCTCAAGAAAAATGATCTGAAATTAACCATATTTCAATATTCTAACAATGAACATTATAAGACCCTAGAATGAATTACTAAGGAAAACTGTGAAATTTCCATTTTCACACACTTTTAAATGGAACATAAATCATTTATGAAAGAGAGAGTTTCGTCTGTCTGGATAATACAGATTTAGGGTCCATCCAAAGGAAAGGAATGGACTTAATGTTCTCTCAAGACAACATCATAATTCTATGTTGTAGAAGTCACTTCTCTAAATGGACTTTTAAGGTTTTTAGATATAATGTAAATGGATTTAACTTTACCTGTCCAATGTGGAGATAATTTTCTACTCATCTAAAAAGAAACCATGACCCATTTGCCACAGTAAAAATCATTTACATGGGAAGAGCTGAGGGAAAGCCCTAAAGCAGAACCATGTGCTGTGGTTCCAGGCCTCCTCAACATAAAAAGGGGTGAACTGCATGGGTTCTAATTATCTGCTCCAGATGGACCATTCAGAACTTATTCCCAGAAATCACTCAACAGTGTAGGCACCAAGAATGGCTATCAAGTAGGTCAAAATTCAAGCTACCTTGTGACTCTGTAAATGAGAGACCTTTGGCTAAATTGGTAATCTGTTTTCTCCTCCATTTTAAAGTTACAACAAATAAGGAAATAATAAACAATTTCTATTTAGCAGAAGAATCAACTGTATCATAAACAAGGGAGTCTGAAGCATGGGAGCGCCACACATCTGACTGGAGTGACATGGGGATTTACAAAGTCATCATAATCAGCACCTTCAATCAGGTGAGCATCCAGCAGCAGGATTATGGGTCACAGCATGAATGGAGCAATCAGCTGGAGCAGGACCTTTTATTACTGAACTATGCTTTTTCAACAGCTGAATTTCCCAGGGCGACTAATCTTTTGGTTTAAACCACTAATCTTCCTTTCAAAACTTCTTTTACATCAAATTCAAACATTTTCATGCCCCAAGCTTATGAATTTACCACTAACAGAAAGTTTTATTTTTCAAACCCTAGTGAGAAACAAAAGCATAGGGTGTAATGTATCATTCGTGAACAATTATTCTGAAAAATATGGGTAGAAGATCCTTTTCTGGTAAATATAGTCATTCAAATTTCAGCCGCTGGCAGTTCATTATGTACACCTATTGAAGCCAGGAATATAATCTCACAGTAAGGTATGCTTTTTTTCATAACGGTAACACTCTTTTTAAAGACAATAGTTATGCATTTCAAACATACTTCTGAGGTAATATTTAAATATCTGGTTTAGAAGTGAACAAGGTGATCCTATGAGACAGCTCTCTCAGGACAAGTGAGTTAGGACACACTGATTCCAGGTATAATGTTCTGTGACCACATACTTCAAGTCCTCTCTGGTCGTTAAATTTGAAATTAAGAAGAAGAGAAGGAGGATGAGAGAGGGAAGAGGGAAAGGAAGAAAGAGAAAGAAGAAAAAGAGAAGGGGAGGAGAGAGGAAGTCAATGATTCATTCTCAAACTACATTAATTATCACTCCGTAAAAAAGTTGGTTCTGTCATCATAACTAATTCCCAAGGTTCTTTCTCCTAGCTTATAAATATGTTCCAGTGATCAGTTTTCAAATATAGAATATGCAATCATATACTGAGTGTCTAAAAAAAATAGCTAACTTCCCTGTATATACTTTATATATTTTTATGACTACCTTGTAAAATAAATGATTATCAGAATAAAAGGTCTTCACAAATGAACAATAAATATCTAATTTTACTCATAATCCAAAATCTCACTTATTATGATGACTACAACACACAAGAACAAGGTTGTTTCATGCTGTACAAGCTTCCTCTCAAGGCTTTCTGATGGGGTCTGACTGGTAGCGAGTTACCCACTGTTTCTGGCCCCACAGCCAGAAGACTGTCACCACCTTCAGGATTTTACAGTTCTCCGACAGAAGCACAATCTGGGTGTGGTGCACACAAGTCCTGCTCCACCGTTAAAAGCCACCCCATTCCTCCAATATTCATTCACCCAGTGTCTGCTTGGCACTGAAGAAATCTTGATATTTACTGAGGATCTTAAAGATATCAGAGGCTACTCAATAGTCCAATGACAAAAGCAGAGGTGAGAAGATAGAGGCGTGAAGCCATTGCTTGAGAAGACCCTCAAGAGGCCTCTTGTGGCTAAGGTCTCCAGGCTTCAGCCTGGGCAGGAACTGAAGGGTCAATAGTACCCTGACAGACACAGACTTCACAGGGACTAAGGAACCAAGTGCTTACAAAAATGCAATGGTTTAGACACATTTCTTAGTACTGCTTCAAAAAAAAAGAGGCTTTTAAAAGTTTTTGATGACTTCTTAAAGAAAAGCCCATTATGACAATTGAGTTTTGTGTGTATGTTTTGTTTTTTGGTTTTATTTTGCTTTTTTTTTTTTTTTTTAAGATAAATGCACTCCTCCACATCAACAAAGAAGGAAACTTTTGTGAGTCAGTATGCCTAATTGTTTGTGCCTGGACCTTACTTAAAAGGTTGGCATGTTAAGGAATGCCACCCCACCACCAAAACACACACACACACACACACATGCATGCACCCTGCAAACCAAGAAGAGTCCCCTGAGGAGAAAGGGAGTTTGGAGAGCCAGGGGTCAGCACATCTGAGCTGTAAAAACAAGTGAAAGACAGAAGATAGACAACCCTCTTCCCAAAATGTGTATTTTGTTTTTTCCAGAGGATACCAAATCAGAAGGGAAAGAGCAAGTCAAAGTTTGCATGGCTTATTCCGGGATCTCACCACAAAGCCATCATCTGTACTCAAAACTTGACTAGAAAACCTGGGGGATTTCTCTGTGTAGAGTAGTGCATCTGCAGGAATCTCTAGGTATTTGGATCTGTGCATGTGAAAACAGGGAAAGCAGGAGGGTTCCTCAGATTCCCATTAAAACAGCACTGTGAACAGCTTGCCAATGCATTCAGCCAGTGGGGAAGTCAAACTGAATATCTCTGTTTTCTCTGAAATCAATGAGAATTAACAACATATTTAAGGGAACTCATGGAGTAAACTTACCCTTCCAATATTTCCCCCCAAGAAACCACTTGAGGTTTCAGTGAGATTAATCTACAGCAAAGCTGATGGTGGACCATAAATGGTTGTATTTATGTACTGGTTTGATTCTGCACAGTGCTCATCTATATCAGCATATAAATTAATAATAAGAGGCAGTGGGATAAAAGCAATTCCCCTATTTCTCTAAACTGAAATAAGATTCTAGCTCTCCAATAGTTTATTTCAAAGTAGAATTGCACTAAATTGTCATTTTTACGGTTTGTAGTGAAAAAGTATGACCAACCAAAATAAGAGAAGAGTTATCAGAAAGAACCAATATTTTTCTTGCATATGGTACAATATTTCTTTGAAATAATTCTTTTCAATAATCCTAAAAGTCCAACTCTGATGAAATAAATGGCCAAAAAAAAAAAATGAACGAAAGAAAAAGGAACTCAGATCTGATTTATTTTTCACTGCTGAAATGTTTACTGGTGAGTCTATATCACCTATTAATTAATGAATAGAAACTGCCACTCAAAAGATTCCTAAATGTTGAAGATTTAATCTTAGACCTGGAAAATCACATGTGAAATGAACTTCTTATAGATATTTAAGTTCAAATAGATATTGCTTATTGACTTTAGCAAGCTTTAGTCAAATATGGTTTTTCAAAGAGAAATGTAAGTATGTCATGGCAGCTCACAGTCAGGACTTGGAACTAGACCTCCTGGAAGGTAATGCCAGTCCCACCTCTTACCCACCCTGTGACCTTGTGTAACTCAACCTCCCTGCTTGGACCTGTCAAGAAGCAAAACAATAAAGCCATTTTTTCTTGAGAGCAGAGGTTCTCAAACTTTTTGGTCCCAGGATCTCTTCATGACTTTTTACAAAGTTATTTCTAAGTCCAAAATCTTGTGTCTATGGGTTATATATTTCTATACTGATCACATTAAAAAGTAAAACTAAGAACTTTAGAAATAGCTATTAACTCACTTAAAAGTAACATTAAAGTTGTTACATATTATCACAAAAGATCTGTATGAAAAACAACTTTATTACTCAAAAATATTATTGAAAAGTGGTGCTTTACATTCATTCATATTTCTTCAATATCTGTATTATTAAAAGAGTAGATTCTCTTATGTGCTTTTGTATTTAATATCTTGCAATTATGTTGTTTCAGTGGAAGGATATGCAAACAATTCAATCTCCTACAGACAGTTAGTGAGAAAATGAAGGGAGATATTAATAGCCTTTTTAAATAATTGTGAAGATTCTTGATACTGCTACCAAAACTGAACAAGAAACAGGTTCATAAAGTTAGTGGCAATATGGCATCTGAAAGTTTGTCAATAAAATTTTGGTCCTTTCTTCCATTGAAATCCTTTGACCTACCTTGTACTTTTAATGAATCTTTTACAAATGCATGAGTTTGTTGCTTCACTGAATTATATAACATCTCTAAATGCTGACATATTTCATTACATGATATAAAAATGGTAACATGTTAATACAGCTATCTAGCACAGTCAAAAGGCATTTAAATAGTAGCAAACTGTCAAGCTCATGGTAGTACATATAAGATTTCCAAAATTTTGGTTTTTACTTCACAGTTCATGTTTTATTATTAGCAACGAATATTGTAAGTTGTGTTGATACAGGAGTTATATTTTGATCATTTTCAAGAAATGCTGTCAAATACCCAAGTCTGAATTACCATGGTCTGTCAGTCACTACTTCAAAGAAAATAGGGCAGTTTGGAAGAAAAAAAATTATGTTTTTTTTTTTCACAACTCAAACGATCCCACAAGATATGGCCTCAAAACACCATCATACTTCAGAACACAGTTCAAGTGCGTTGTGTAATGACATTTTTGATACAGAGCACTTAAAGGACACTTATTAGAGCTAAAATTTAGTAAAATCAGTGATTTTTACTACTTCATCAAGGATATTATTAAGGAAATTGAATTGTATTCTTTTAACTACAAGTGTGTTGGGGAAGAAACGCACGCAGACCAGTCTTCCACTGCTTCATACAACTGCTCAAGGTCCAGAGCTTTCTTATGATTGTTTCTGTATCATCAGTAAAATCAAGACAGAGAAAAAGAGAAAATATCTTATGAAATGTGTTTGACCTCATGGATTCCCTAAAAGTGTCTCAATCTCAAGAACAACAGAGGTCTGCAGATCACACTTTGAGAATGACCACTGTAAAGTTGCTCAAAGGATTAGTCCATATGTTCAAAATGCTTAGAACAATGAAGGGTAGAGAAGCACAATAGAAACGTCTGTTCTTATTAAAACATACAGTCACTGTAGAAATGCAGTTACCAGAAGGGGAAGGAGAGGATTGAGAGCAAAGAGTGGGGCGTGCCCCTACTGCCAGAGGACAATAGGTGCCTTGGTGGTGAATGTGGTGTAGTGACACATCTGAAGGGTATGATCCTAAATCTCTACATTATATACAGGGTAATATTGCTTCAAGAAAAAATGAAGTGTGAACAGAAGAAAAACTATATAGACATTGGATGAAATCATATCTTCAGTGTTCCTTTAGAACACTGGATCTTGAATTCACTTAAATTTCATTTATTATTGACTTTCTTTTAAATAGCACATATAAATCATGTAATAGTTTTACATGTAGATAACCATTAAATTAATTATTCAATTTAAAGAAAAACATTTTCTTTATTTTTAATTTTATAACTGAGGTAGTATTAGTTAAAACATTGTATATGACTTAGGTGAATAGGCTCACACCTCCTCAGGAATGTGTTACCACACTCATACCAAAGCATCCACCATCTTTTACCCAAGAACACTGGTTCCCCTCTCCATTTGCTCCCACCCTCTCTCTCCTCCCCTCCTAACAGCCTTAATCCTGCAGTCCCATATCAAGGGTTTGTTTTGCTTTAGTTTCATGAGTTCCTTTGTTTGCTTATCTATGTGTTTCTCATATGAGTGAAATAATCCAGTATCTGTCCTTTTCATCTGACTTGTTTAACTTAGTATAATCACTTCTAGTTCCATCCATTTTGTCACAAGTAGTACGAGTGCATCTCTTTTTCAATAAGAGTATTTATATTTTCAATTACTTCATATTTCTACAGAACTCTGCATATTATTTTATTCTTTCATTCACAAGTATTTATTCAATGCCTACCAGAAGATCTATAAGATGAAAATGCAGATATGAATAAAAATCATACCTTCCTGGGGTTTATATCCTCTAGTTCAACTGGAGATAAAAAAATAAACAAAAATATATGGCATAGAATGTTTTGCTAAAGCTCATATTTCGTCTACTCAAACTATGTCATATATGGTTGATAAAAAGGGAACTGACATTGAGATAACAAGAAAGATGTATGGATTTATATATGATTTCCCTCTTGCATAGTAATGTTTTCATGTGATTATATACAAGCTTTATCATTTACTAAAGAGTAAGTCTTAAACCATAAGGAAGCAATTAGTAACAATAACAATAAAGTCACCTTAAAATTTAAGAAGTACCTTCCTTATTCAGTGTAAGTAGTGGCTGGTTTAAGGACTTCAAGAACCACTTCACTTCCCCTACTACATTATTCTACTGAGAGAAACTCCAAGTGCAGTAAATAACCAGAAGGTTTTTTCCTTTGAATCAAAACAGCAAATCGAGGGCTGCAAAGTTCTGTATGTTTTGGGAGTGCTCTTTCCTTTAACACTATTATGCCCATTAGTTCTGTTATTTTAGTATATGATTTCACAGAACATGGAACTTTTCAGTAGGAATTAAGAGAAACACGTGTGCATAAGATGGTGATAAATGCTATAGGACAAGTAAAATGGAAAAGATGAAGAAAAAAGAACTTGGGGAGGCAGACTGCAAATTTAAATAACAAAGACAGGAAAGCTTCCTGGAGTAGGTGACATTTGGGTAAGGATCAGAACAAGCTGAGGAAGGTAGTTACACACTTAGAAATGAAAAGAAGACTAGACTGTAGGAAAAGCAAGTAGGAAGGCCCATCTTGGATGTTAGAGTGCCTGCTGTGTTGTAGGAATGCTTGGAGGACCAACATGAATAAAATTGTGAGTGAGGAGGACTACAAGAGAAAAAGAAGATAAAAAGGCAAGGAGTGGGAGCTCACAGGCATAACGTGCTACTGGAAGTCAACAGAGAATACTGTGCAAGAGTGATATGCTTAGCCGTAGCTTTCAATGGCCATATCATTACTGTAAAGCTGGAAAGGCAGAAACTGGGAGATCACTCAGGAGGCAGCTGATAAACCCTAATGAAAGTCAAAGACAATCAATGCCATAGTCATATATTCCATGCATTTAATAAGTAGGGTAAACTGAGATATAAAAATGAATATATATATATATATATATATATAATGTTCTACAAGCAAAATTACACAAACTGATCAAAACTACAGGAAAATCACTGTTAAGTGGCTAGCTGAAAGTTAGATCATTCAGGAAAGATGGAAAAATGCATATAACTGGGAGAAAATTGGTTGCATCTGACTTCAATCTTCTAAGAGTTGCTGGAGACAAATTAGAACCCATTGTGGTAGCAACAAAGGTATTTTCCATGTTACCAAACACCAGTTTTTAAACATTAAAATATAAAAGCAAGTAGAGATCAAACCAAACAAAATGATCTCTCAACACATAAACCTACCAGGAAAATGATTAGACTCTAAACATTAATGATGACTAAGCCTTGTCTAGAGTTAACATTTTCTTAGTGTTAATGAGAAGCAGGAATGACTTCTTCATGCTTGACTTAAAAACTATCCTCCTCTTGGCATGGTGCAAACTTTCTAAAAACAAAGACAGGTAATTTTTATAGCTGTCTTATCTCTAAACCAGTCTTTTGTTTGTTTGTTTTAACAGACTGGATCATATTTAGACTAATAGCCAGTGAAAAGAGTAGGCTGGAAGGACAGCTGGCTTGAATTTAAATACACATTTGTGCAAGTTTCCCCAGCAGCCAGGGCACCCTCTTTTGGATCAAACCCATAGTCAAGACTGATGGATGCATGGGAAGAAAAACATCACCAGAAGGTGTCTTCAAAATTTTCTTTAAAAGAATCATGTTCCAAATAAGCAGCATTATACAAAGATGAGCTGAACACTTTCAGAATCACCAACGACTCTAAGTAAATCAAAGGGAAAGGCAGTCAACCTGTGGTCTTGGCCCATTTGGGCCATGTGATGTCCCAAGACCTTGGTGACAAAAGAGAAGGACTCACCCAGTGAAAATGGTCCATGCTACCACCAGTTCCTCTGCACTAGAAAGGGGCGGTTCAAGGTTAGTGACTGCAGGTAGAAATAAAGACAAGAACCCTTTACAAAGTCCTGTGGTGCTGAAAAAAGATGCTTAGTTTACTTCACAAACAAGTTCTTAATCTCAAGAAATTAGCCTTAAGATGAATAAGGCTTCTTAACCCAAGCCTGTTCGCACAGATAGAGAACCAACTCATATTAAATCAACTCAAATACTTCCCCAGCAGAAAGAGAGAAGCAGGATTCTCTTCTGTACCCTTTAAGTTCCAAAGACATCATCATTTGCACGTGGTCAATAATGTTCTCAGAGAGTTATATTTTCCTTGACAGTTAACCTCAGCACTCCAAACTCCCTATAAGCTGAATGTGGGCAGACTCCATGCTAAGCACCTCCACCGGTTACTTTTCACCTTGACCTCAAGGACAATAATAAGCAATACATTAAAAACCTTATTAGTCAAGCCAGTCTAAACATTCACTTATATGCAGAGAACGCAAACAAAGGCTTAGACAAATTTTAAAACTGATCCTTGAAAGATGACTATGGATCTGTAGGGGGGGGGGTGCAGGGAGAAAACAGGGAGGGGAGAGGGGAGAGCATAACAGACTATGGGGCCAGATTATGGTGGTGGGATTATGGCAACCACACCTAAAGGGAAAACCTATACTGTGAAAAAATTAACAAGGATGTAAAATAATGATACTTTACTAATACACACACACATATATTTTGAAACTCATAAGGCAAACATATTTCGAATTGTCAAATAAAAAGTTTTAAGATGTAGCAATCTAATCTATTACTGGAGTTGTGATTTAGGGAAGCTCTTTGTCTAAACCTGTGACATTTTCTCAAACAGGGCTCCCTCAGCAGGAGTCTCCAAGCTTCATCAGTCTGCTGTGTACTACACAATGGCATGGAAAAGAATGTCTAGTAGCAGTTCAGAAAGGAAACAGAACACCAAGGTAAGTAAACAGAGGATAAAATACAGCTCAGGAAAAAAAACCTTCACTGGGCAGAATTCATCAACTACAATACACAAACAGCATCATTAAAATGTGGCAAGAATGACCAGGAGGTAGATAGAAAGAAAAGGGCAGTCAGTGGAATTATAATTATCCGGACTATTAAAAGACTTAAAATAGAAGGCAGTGTCTCAAATCTGCAAGGCTTGAACCCTGAACGCTCCTCATTTTGCAAGGATTCTGTTATTCTGCAATGTTTGAATATAAGGGGGGTAGGAGTGACAATTATATTTTAAAATGGTGTGTAATCTTTTTACGATAGATAACTGACATTTTATAGTAAGACATCATTTTGATTTCAAACTGTTGGGTGATTCTTACGACTTGAGGAGCTCTGAGGAAATAAAGTATCAGCAGGTGGTCAGTCAAATACTAAGAAATTCTTCACTCCACAGGCAGTAATCAGGTTGAAATACTTCCTCCATTACTTCCAAAAATAGAGCAGATAGTGATACACAGGCCTTCTCAGTTTCAAAACTATAATTTCCACAAATGGTAAAAACATATTCATTTGTTTCTATATAGCATCATCAATAAACTTGTTCGTAATCTGTAACAGGGCATCTGAGAAAAGTAGCTTTTGTGGGGAAATTATTTAAATCAGAGCCTCTCAAACTTCAGGACCCATTCTAGGTTTATTAATCTAATCCTGCTACACTACAGAACACTGAGGATCATTGATTTAAAGGTTTTCATCTCAACACATTTCTCAAACATTTTACATATACGTTTTGTGTTTAAAATGAACACAAAAATAATCTATGCACATCCCAGCAAGCGTACCGAGAAAGAGAGAGAAAGAGAGAATGAGTAAAGAGAGAGAAGGGAGAGAGGTAAAAATTCACAGGCGGCTCCTAGCTGCTGTGGTCCCACCAAGGTCATTAAACACTTTCCCATCAATCAGTGCATAGTAGGTCTACTGCAAATTCTACCAAGACATATACCAAAAAAAGGCACTTCGTGCATACTCTTGGAACATTACTGAGCATTACTCAGATTTGTTTTTCTGAATGTCAGTACAAGCATCCAGCTCAAAATATTTATTTAATTTTATGACTTTCACAACGTACCCAATGCCAAGGCCTCTGGGCAGACACATAAAGGACATCCAGAAAGGAATTAATAATGGTAAGGCCTCCCCTAGGTGGCCAGTGATCCTTCCCATGTCAATCAGATGAAAGTACTGAATTAACAGCTAGGTCCTGCCATACCCTGCAGGCACAGAACAGTTTTAAAAAGGTCTATTGAGAGGTTTCAAAAACCTAGGTCCTGGCACTCAGTATTATGATGCTGCAAAGGGAAAAGGGTAGGCCATCTAAAACATAAAACCCTTAAAGATAAAGGTCAGTACTCTGAATAGCCTGTAAGTTGATCCAAGTTGCCTTCCTCAAAATAGTACAACTCTAAAGTTTAAATGTTAGAATACAGAACTCCACCTTTTAAAAAAAGTAACCAAATGTAATTTAAAAATGGTTATAATAGAGACAGTAATCTTAACTTGAATGTACATTAGCCTTTCCTGGGGAATTTCAAACATACTGATACCCAGGCCATACCAAACAACAATGAGCTTGAATATCTGGAAGTAAAACCCAGGTATTAGCATTTTTCAAACATCCCTTGTAATTTTCAACATGTAACTCAGGTTAAAAGCAACTGAAAGACTCTAAAGGATGCCACACACAGGTTGTTTGAAACCAACAACCTTTGCCAAAATATATTTAGACTTTCAATTTGAATTAACAGAGCTCTTTTGTATAAATTATTATTGTGATATGTTTATTTTTTAGGAGCTAAACAGAATACGTTAAAATTGGTATAGTTTACTTCACTGAATTTGTTACATAAACTAAAAATAACAAATCTTTAATCCAAGGTGTGATTTTCCGATTTATCCATATTCTGTCTTCTCTGTTGTATTCTGTCTATAACATTGTTTTTGCATAGCTCAGTTGAAAGTTGAAAAGGAATCAGGAAAGGGGATGGTTTAAGTGCTTTCTTTTACTTTGAATGAAGTAGAATTCAAGGAAAACTATATATGTTTCTATATAAAATCCACCAAAATTCAACTATTATTTGGAAGTTCCATAGCTATTAAGGAACAAATAGGCACATCACTGCTCAAAGATCTGGGAGCACAGCCTGAAGACACCAGATACAAGTTAGACACTAAAGCACGAGTTTCCAAATTTCTAAATACATGTTTAATTAACCCTCTATATATAATACGTATATTTCTGTTAACATGAATTTCCCACTCACCATCACTTTCACTTTTCTTTGTACACTCCTACATATATCCTGCCACAACATCAGGTAATACAATTCTGGGTGGGTGGAGACTTCTATGACCACAAAGATGAAGAGTTGGGTTAAAAACTTCATTTATCCACACTCTTCAGACTGCTCAAAAAGACTATTCAAGATATTGCTACATAAATTATATCATGCTGTTTTTCAAATGTGGGGGATACAGTAGTCAACACTAATAATATATCTAAAACCATAAATCATTCAGGCCAGCGAAAGAGAGTTGATGATCAGATGCACAAATGTCAGAAGGGCCCACACACAATGTGATTGTGTTTCCTTACCACTCTGAGTCTGTTTCTATATCTGTGAAATGCAAGTAGTGATTTTTATACTGCAGGGTTGCAAGAATTAAGTGAGGTGCTACCTATAAAGCAGCTTTTAGTTAATATCAACACAGATTAACTCCTGTCTCTCACTGGGTGTTCCATGTCAAGAAACTGAAGTCCCAAATGAAAAGCAAGCTTCTTTTGTGTAAATGACAACTTCAAAATCCTTTCTGACAAGCAGAAACATGTGAAAATGACTACGAAGAAAAAGAAGAGCAAATCAAATGCAGCCTTTGATTCTTTTATTTCTTTTGTTTGGATCCTCCAATACAGTGATCCAAAGTGGTTTCTTTTTTCTCAAGTTTCTCACATCTAATAAATTACTTTATTCTAAAACACAGCAAGAAAAAACTAAATCAACCCAATACAGATGTTGATAAAACCCGATCAATTTAAAATGAATAATTCAATCAGTGAGGTGTGCAAAAGATTCTACTAAATCTTTTTCAACATCTTTCTCACACTTAACATTAAGTCACTACTGAAAAGGTTTTCATCGCCTCAACAATGAAGCTAGGACCACAGCCTCTGGACCCTAAGATTTGGCATTTATCCAGCACATTCATCATCCTCACACGAGTCACAGAAGAAAAATAAAATGCTCTGAGCTAGGGGTCTTTTATAAGTGGATTTTCTTGGCCAGAAGCTATTTCTGTTTTTATGGTTTTTTTTTTTTATTCTTAACCTACCATAATCTGCAAAATGATCCAATATAAACTTTACTCATTAGTATATTGCTGAAATGTTTTAATTTAAACAAACTATCATCAGACTAAAGAAAATATCACGGAAAATATGATGTTATTGATCTAATGTTATAAGTTCCACAGCTGAACTTCTCAGACTCTCTTTCTACCTAAATAACAGGTAGACTTTGCTTTCAAAAACCTTATATTTGGCCAGCAGATCAGACTGTGACAAAGCACTTCATTTCTCTGTAACTCAGCTTCCTTATCTGTAAAATGAGAATAATAGAGTAAAGGACTCTTAGAGTCCCAAAAGCAGCACCTAGGGTTCCTATAAATGCTGAACTTCCCTGGTATATTTGAAATAAAATTCAATTTTACAAAGAATTGATTTACCACAGCTTTTCAAGAGCAATTCTGTATTGGCATAGACATAAGTTTATTGGATCAATGAACCATCCAACACATTTTTATTGAACTTTTAGCACATGGAAAGCATTGTGTCAGCTCTAGAGAACACAAAGGAGAAGACAGGGTCCCTGTCCTAAAGGAGGTTGTAATTCAGATATGGAACTCTGGTTGCACACACACAGAAAACTAGGTGCCAATCCAAGGAAGACTATAACATAATGACAAGTAAATTCATGTGTCAACTTGACCAAAGGATTTCCATATAGTTGGTTCAACATTACCTCTGGGTGCGGCGGGGAAGGTGTCTTGGGAAGAGATGAGTGTGGTGTGTGAGTTGACAGACTGAGTACAGTGGCCTTCTCACTGTGGTTGGGATCATCCAGTCCACTGAGGGCAGATGAAGGGTAGAGTTTTCCTCTCTCTGCCTGGCTGCCTAACCTGAAACATGGATCTTCTCCTGTCATTGGAACTCTCTGGTCTCAAGCCTTCAGACTCAGACTACAATCTACACAATTGGTCCTGAGGCTCTCAGGCTTTCAAACTACATCACCAGTTTTCCTGGGGTCTCTACCTTGCAGATAGGTAGCAAGTCATAGGGTTTCTCAGTCTTCCATACTCATGTCAACCAATAAGTATAATAAATTTCTCTCCCCTGTCATCCTTCCTGCTTCTGTTTCTCTGGAGAGTCGTAACTAATCCACGTAGCAAATGCTTAACATCTCAAACTCTATAAGTACCCTCTGACCAGCATTCCTCACCATCTTCTTCCCAACCCCTCACTTTTCCTCTCTTTGGCATTGATTGCTGAATTCTCATTTTTTCCCTGTGACCTTGGTACATAATTCAAGCTTAGATTGCGTCTGGATCCACACCTAGACATTTCAAAAAGATTGCATACATGTCAAAGAACACCACCCTCATACCCACCATACTTTCCCCCAAACTTCTGAAGTATGTCCTGTTGTCCTTTCCTCTGCCTCCTCTTCCTTCTACTACAGTTAATTACAACAACTGCCTGGTGACAATGCCATTAGCTTTACTTTGACTCCTGTTACTCTTTAAAAAAACAAACAACAACAACAGAAACTCTTAAGGAATCCTTATTGCTTTGGCTTTCTCACAACTTCTCCCACATGTCATCCCTCTGAACAAGTGGCAGATCTCTATCACCATTGAGTGCCTTGCTCTTGCCTACACAAACTGTAAGAAAACCCCATGACAGTTAGATGACAGCTAAGGTTACTCTGTCCTTGGACTATAATAAAATTGCTCTGCCATCCTTTCCCACATATTACAGGAGGCCCAGAGGCCTCCTCAATTTTGCAGCTAATCCCTAAGAGATAGTTCTTAAGGTCATCTCGCCGGGCATACCAGCCTGCTCACCACAGCAGGTCTGCAGTTGATTTGGCTCCTCTGCTGGTACAAGCCAACCCAGCAGAATTCAGTCCTTTCACTATTGAAGCAAATCCCACTTCTCTGCTCCTAACCAAGATACTCAACCAAGATGTCTGTGTGAAAGATACATTCTACTGAATGGCAGGGCATGGAGTAGCCTGTCTCTCCTAATGACTGCATACCTCCCTGTTTCTCAGCTGTGCTTGGGCTGACTGCACCCAGCCAGCCCCATCTCCAGTCTGCCCACCCCTTTTTGATTTAACAGGGCAATTTTACTTTTCTCCACCCTATCAGCTTTAAAGCTGGCATTTGAATTTCCCAAAACTCATTAGTATTTCTGGCGAAACAAAGAGCCACATACTGTCTCCTTTAGCAACAAAATAAAATTGCAGAGGCCTTAAAATGTCAGTTTTCCTTCTAATCCCTTTGCCCTCAATGTCTGATAGTAGAAGAGAACAGATTTATTTCCCCACTGACAATAGTTATGCCATATCTTTAGAAGCAAAATTAGTGGCTACAAATCTGTTTTGCTTTTACTTTTATCCCATTTCATCTATCTTACCCTTTCCTTAAGTCTGATGGGCTCTCTAGCTACTATCTCCTGCCCTTCACTACCAAACTTGCTACTCACATGGCACAGCTCCTAGGCCACATCAGCCTACTTGGCAGACACACTTGACACATGTGACTCCCCTGAAAAGTTCACAAAAGACACACTCAGGTGTAATCCATGGAGGTAGAAAAAATGAGGACTCCGTAATGTGGTTTCCCCCCATTTCCCAATGAGCAGGATTTCTCTCTTTAGATGTTCACTGCCCCATGGCCGTCAGTTGTTTCTGGTGGTGCTCAAGGCCAGCACTTACCAAAGTCCAGAAGGCATGGGATAGCTCTATACTGACCCCAAATGAGGGGGTCATACAAGGGCCATGTGGGTTGGGCTGGTGCTTAAAGAGATCAGGCAAGTAGCATCTGAGAAAGGAGGAGGCGGTCTAGAGAATTAGACAATGTGCATCTCAGATCCTATGGTCAAATACACATGGAAATGCCACAAAATATATCCCTCTCCCCAAAGTTACAGAGCTGATTAAAGGCTCTATGGAATCTATAATAAAGACCACCTTATTTTACAAACTTCATTCACCACAGAACCCTTTCATTCACAACACCCCAAATGAGGTATGTAAAAACATACTTTGGAAAAATGATTCATCAGTTTACTTTCCTTATTATACAAACTGTTTCCCCATCATCAAGCATCAAGCACTGGCTCCCTCCTGGGATAGTGAAGGGTGGGGTGCTGTTTCCGCAAATGGGGAACTCAGATCTGAGTAGACTGAAATCTGTCACCTCACTCCAACCAGATGTCTCACTGCCCCAGTGGCCCTGGGGTTTTACTCTTCTCAGCACCTGCCTGCAACCTCCTAGCAGCTGCGCAGTCAGGGCAGCCACAGAAGCCACCTTCTCGGTGCTGTTTCCTCTGGTCATGAGGCTGCCCGCCTTGCACCCACTTAATGCAGAGGCACTCCAGAACTCTCTACCTCTTCTCTAGTGCTTATTTCATTTCCCCTCTAAAAGTATAGCGTCTCGAAGGTCAGAGTTTCATTACCTATTCTGTCTCTCAAGAAGAACCCCAGCTAGAGGATCTCACACATAACACTCAACAAGTGACACAGAAATGAACCCTCCAAACAAGATAAAAACAAGCTCTCAAAGATATAGCCTGGTTGTATAGTCAATTGTCCTAGCAATGGATAGCTGACTCCCTCTGTTTTAGCACTGTTCCAACCATAATCTGATTTCAAGGTAAATAAAATATTCTTTATGAATCAGTTACCTTTAAGAGCAATTTAGCAGTAGAAGAGGAAAGTTTCTAAATGGTAACCTAATAAACTGCAAATTTGTTTACTAAGAAAGCAGTTACTCCCAGAAAGATGGAGAACGTTATTTTAGAGCAAGAACTGCCAAATTTACATACTCTCAGGCATAAACGATAATCCTCATTAGTCTGAGTGCTGTAAACAAGGTCGTGCTGATATACAGCACACATGGCTGCAGCTCAGGGTCAAAATGTGAGAAACCACCAGAGGTTGAGGGGATGTTTTCACCCTTTGTCCACAGCCCCCAATCTGAGTTTCTTTATCAAAATGTCTTTCCTCCCACGCCCCCAGACTCTTTTAGGACAAGTGCTAAGTAGCAGAGGAAGGACCCTGGAGACCCTGGAGATCCAATCTGCCTTGGGCTTGTGAACTCTCAACTGCCAGCTGCACACCACTATCCACACAACTACTTCACCATCAGCCCAGGGCCCCCTACTTGTGTAGTTCTTTACCATCGCTGACAAACCTGAGAAAACCTCTGTCACCTGCAGGCCGCAGCACTAACCGGACATAAGAAAGCAGAAAATGTGAGGGAAAGCTAAACTGTGAAAGGTCTACCCAGAGAAGCTAAAGGAGACCCTCCTTTATTGACAAAACTGGATGAAGACTAGAACTGAAGTGCCTGAATTCTTGTGTCTACACTACTACTACTTTCATCAACACCCCCCCCCCCCCGCCTTTTATGGGCAAAGAAATTCAAATTAAATTAAAGGGAGGGGGAATAAGATGACTCCAGAAGTGGGGGAAAGGGTAGAGAAAGAGAAGAAACCTCACTGCCTGTCAAATTGTTATAAGGGGGATCAAAAGGATCCCTTTTGCATCTCCCTCAGTTCTTTCTTCTGATCATTTCACTAATAGCATCAGTACCTTTAAATGGAAACAATCAAGGCATTCATTTTATGCCTTTTGGTGTATGGGCATAGTAAAGGTCATTTGGGAATACAAGAAATGAGGAAATTATAGACTCTGCCTTCAAGAAGCTTATAACTTGGTTGGGGACACTATAAAGAAACAAAAATTTCATGCAAGCCAGTTCCGTTTGTAAAATAAAGAACTCTTTCCTCATAGGGTTGCTCCAAGAAATAAAATTCTCAGTTTATTTCCCTTTAATTTAACTTAATAAACATGGAAAGCTCTCAGCACACTGTCTGTCATAGAGTTCAATAAATAGCAGAAAAATGAAAGCCTTCCATGGGAATCCCATGAGAGAAGTGAACTTCTATTAAAAGACCTACTGCATAGGTTACACTTGCAGGAGAGCAGCTGGATGAGGGTGCCGGGAGAGTGTGAAGAGTCCACTGCTGGGTCACATCAACCTCCAGGAGTCCTAGGGAGGTTGGAGAGACTTTGCTGGCCCTCAACGAATGGTCCCACAGTTGTCCATTCTAAGTCAGGCTGGCTCTGTGACTTGCTGGACACAGGACCTGGGCTGAACACCTATCTCTCCCAGTCTGTGGCCATCCCTTGTCACTAAAACAGTACCAATCCTGAAGTGCTGCTATTAATTATTGTAACTGTCGTTGAGACCAGATGCTTTTGGGGGAAGTGTGAAGAAAGGAAATGCAGAGGTGAGCTGGGGTCATGCAGCAGAGGACCTGAGGTCCAGACAGAGGACATGGATTTAATAAGAAATGCCCTTGGAGGTCAGTGGCATTGTCCAGCTTGATCTGGCTCCAGGAGAATTTGTGTGTGGCCCTATCTCTGTGAGATGGACTGGACCCAAGGAGTCATGTCTGGAGGTGGCTGCAAAGGCACCATGAAAAGATGATCAAAGCCAATCCCACAGGAGTGGAAGTGCAGACAGATGCTCATCCCAAGTCTGTGCCCTACCAGTTACTTGGGAAATTAAATTGCTACACCCATCCCAAAGATAAGTCTAGAATTTTCCAGCAGTCACTGAGTTTTGCTGAGACTATATACATAATTCACAAGTGCATACCTCCTTACTGGATCAAGGAGTACCACAAACAAAATGCAGGAAACTCTAAATTTCTGGGTCAGTGAGGAAATAAAATAAAAAAAAATGGTTTTTGGTTTTGTTTTATTTTTAATCTGTGCACATTGACTTAACAATGTGCACAATATGTGCACATTATGTGGCAAAACAGAGCCACATATGTGACTGTGTGGAATTCACTCAGCTGTAAGTAATGTCTCTTCAACTCAAAAAATGATAGAAGCAATTACAACTTGCTTTTTTCTAGCAACTTCAGGATACTGGCAGTTTTACTATCATGAAGTCAGAATATTCATGTAAAGAAGACATTGGCTGGATAACTATGTTCATGGTATCCAATACCTGGATCATCTCCTTAAATTATCAACATGCTAAGATGCCAGGGATCTCTACTTGGCCCCATTGCCATCTGACTACACTCCAGGATGTCTTTGCTCCCTATTTCCAAACTTCCTCACCCTGAGGAAGGCAGAGCCCTTCTCTAACTAGGCAATGTGCCCTTACCTTCATGCAGAGGGACCTAACTTGCTTAGAGTAAGATTAATTTGTTGGTGTAATTTCAGAAGCCTTTACCTGGAGCAGGCCACTATTAACTCTGTTAAGAATGGTGACCCCAGGGGACCAACTTGGGGGTGGTGAGCATAAAAGGAAAGACTGAATAGGACAGCATTATCATTCTACATTATTTATAATGATCCATAAGAGATCCAAAGCACAATCACCTTGATGGAAAATTTTGTCTAGAACTGGAAATGATAATGTAGTTTTCTCTAATTACAATTTTATTTTTTTATTTTTTATTGAGTTTATATCTTTTCTTTCTTCCTTTTTTTCCCCCTTACCTTTCTATATACCCAAAGTTCTTCCACCACCATGTCACCTATGAATTGTCATCCTGGTCACTTGCACTCATTCCTCCCCTGATTTCACCCTCCCTTCCTCCCCCTTGCTGTATGCTTCAGTTCTTTTATCAGTTTATTCACTTAACTTTTTCTTGTCCTTTTGTTTGTTTTCTTACATACCACATATAAGTGAGACTATCCAGTAGTTATCTTCATCTTTCTGCCTTATTTCAGCTAGTATGATTCCTTCTAGTTCTATCCATGTTGCCACAAATAACATGAGACTATATTTTTGATTGCTGAGTAATAGTCCATTGTGTAAATATGCCACAAATTTTTGATTCACTAGTCAGTTCTGGGGCTTTTGGGTTGTTTCCATATGCTGGCTGCTGCAATAAACAATAGTGCAGGTGTAAAAACCAACTCAAAATAGATTTTTTAAAATGGATGTAAGATGTGAAACCATAAAATACATGGAAGAAAACATAGGCAAAACACTCCGTGACCTATGACACAGAAACTTCTTACATGATATATCTATAGAAGCAAAGAAAATGAAGGGAAACAAACACCTAGGATTACATCAAACTAAAATGTTTCTGTACAGCAAGAGACAATAACCAAAACAAAAAGATACCCAACTGAATGGGATAAAATTTTTGCACTCTGTACAACTGATAAGGGTCTGATATCAAAGATCTACAAAGAACTCACATTGACTCCACAAAAAAAAAAAAAAAAAAGGCCAGTCAAAAAATGGGCAGAAGAGCTTAAAAGACACTTTCAAAGAGAAAATACAAATGGTCTAATTACAAATTTAAATCTGGTCTGAAATGTGAAGTCAGACTTGTGATTTTCCTCATTTTTCCCTTACTCTTTTCTTTACCTTTGAACATAATCTGGGTAAACAAACACATTCACAAGAGTAGCAGGAGCACTGAATCACTGCTGACTGGGGTCACATGGGAAGAACTGAGCAGAGATGAAAGCTTCATCTCCTGTTTCTCCTGGCTATTCACAGGCCTCACTCTGGAACTTGCACCTTTAATAAAAAATAAATAATAGATTTACAGCCTCCTGGTTTGTAACAAGACAAATGCTATTGTGTTTTGGGTTTCAATGATACCTGATAGACTGGGAAGTTTGCTTTTGATTCATTCCCGTAACTTTAAAACAACAAAGAAAACTTGATGGATTTGAGTGCTATTAATAAGTTGATCCCCCAAACTTTACTTAAACAGATTTACTGCCTTTACTAAGATAGTCCCTTTGAAGCGCTCACTTAAAGGAATTTTACTGTTTATCTCTAGATTTATTTTCTTGATCTTGAAAAATCAAAAGTCAGGCTAAACCACTATTTACAGGCAATGTGGTTTTCTTTCCTCCAGGAAATGCATAAATATATTCCTTTAGCTTAAATAAAAATATCAATGAGATGTTGTTATGGACTGAATGATTTCTGTACTCCCAAAATGTATTTATCAGAATCTTACCTTTGACTGTAATGGTATTTGGATATTTGGAGATGGGCCCTGTAGGTTTAAATGAGACCAGGTTCCAAGGATGGGATTAGTGCCCTGATGAGAGGCAAGGAAAATGTGAGCTCTCTCTCTCTCCTCTCTCTTTCACCTTTCCCACCATATGAGAATAGAGTGAGAAGGCAGACATCTGCAAGTGAGCTCTAACTAGGAACCATAATGATGTCACCTTAACGTGAACTCCCAGTCTCTAGAAATGTAAGAAATGAAAAACTGTTGTCTAAGGTGCTGGCCATGATAGTTTGTGAAGGCAGCTTGAGCCAGTTAAGGTAGATGTTAATTCATAGTTAAGAATCTGTAATTTGAGAAGCAGAAAAGGCATCTTTGAGTTCCCTATGAGTTCAAGGCAGTAAGAATTCCAACAACTTGAATGGAGCTGGAAGAACAACTCAGAAAATCAGCCCCTGCAATTTGCACATACTAAATAGCTTGAATAGGATGGCTCACACTCACTTTCTATAATTCACATAACTGATTTGTGAACCTATAAACTACTTCTATTCAAATCCTAGATCGCCAACTCAGTGTAGTTTCTTTCACTTTTTATCATTTGTTCCTTTATTTGGCTTAATAGCTGGTTTGCTTCCAAGCTTTAAATGAAATGTTTTCTTTCTGATTTTCAAGAAGCCTGGCACTAAGCACAGTGTCATTCCAACTACTTTATATGCTCCTTAAGCTGTGTGAATGTGTGTGTGGGGGGGGGGGGGGATAGTGTGGGAGTGAGGACGGAGGTCATGCTTTGCAAAAGGCAAGCACCCAGCAATGACCAGCGTCAAAGGGGGCGGAAATCCTTCCCCTATTCAAATTTTCTCAGCAGCAAGAACACTGGCCCCACCAGCTGCCTTAAGCCCAAGTTCCCTAATCAATTTAACAATAGCAGAAATGGTTATTCACCTGCCAGGTCAGACCAGGTGTGTATACAATCTGCTTTGGAAGGGCAGCTGAGCCCTCAGCTGTGAAGCCATGTTTATCTATGTCAACAAAGTAAACTATTTGGAACTCTTCAACCTACTGCCAAGCTTCAGAACCAAAATACAGTCTACAAAGGACACCTAAAATACAGTCTTGCCTTTACTCAAGAGTCAATAAGTACGTGTAGAATTAATGAAACTGTCATGAGTGGGGGGAAAGAAAACACAGCATTTAGTTTGGCTTAATCTCACATTCAAAGGTGTTTTTTTTTTTTCCCTTTCCTTTCTTCCTTTCTTTCTCTCTTCCTATTCCCCTCACTCTCTTCCTAAGGACAACTGGAGGAAGAGTGGAAAGAAAGAACTATAGGGAAATTCAAGGCAAAATTATTTTAATAAATTATTGAAAATCTTAAAAAAGAAAAAGGGAGAAGAGAACTCACAACGTTACCCAGCCACAGCAAGTAGAGGGCAGCCAAGTTCCCAGGAAGCCTTCAGTTTTTTAATTTAGCTCAGTCATGAGCTAATCATAAAAACCCACCCAGGCCCTGGGGAGAACATCATTCGATTATTGTTCTTCTTATTCAAGGCTGGTTTGGGAGGAGGTGCTCATTAACCAGGTGCTGGGGTGACTGAAAAGACTCCCCGTGGCCTCACTTCTCCCTGCGAATGTATGAATGCCACTCCCAGAGGACAGCTGCATCTATTGTTGTCATCCCCTGACACTGGCCCTCCAGCAAACTGATTCACCCCATTTCCTGATGCTGAAGAGTATGTGGAACCTCCAGGCTGAGACAGAAAAGAATCCTCTGCTCAGCCCCCTGTGACCTCAGTTTTGCCTGCTGCCCCTACCTCTGTGGGGTTATTTGCATTCTTCTGTCCTTTGATCACTGCTACTCAGTGGTTGCCCACTGCCAGTCACTGTCCTGCCGCTGCTCCAGTCCCGCAGCTCCTCCACCAACACTGTCCAATCTCCACTTGGAGATAAGAGGGATCCCTCAAGTATTCTGCCAGACCCCTGCAATATTTAAACTTAATCTATAGGTCCTTGCTGCTTTGGAATGAAGACTAGATGGCTTCATCACAAGCTAAGAGAAACTCCCCACGCTAGACCCACCTGGATCCAGACCCAGTATGTACACATGAATTCACAGGTGCTTTGTAATTTTTTTCTCATTTCTGAGTGGTCACAAGGGATGCAACTCAACCAGAACACTGCCCCCCAAACTCCCTTCCTTATCTCAAAAATTCTGACCTTCCTTATCTCAAGAATACCTGCCCTTCCACTGAAACCTTCCTTCCAATGAGAATTCCCTGGCCTCCTTCCAAGCATCACTACCATCACACATGCTGTTTAGCTATGCAACTGTCTGAAGCTCCCCATAACAAAGTCTTGTGAGGGCAGAGAGCAGGTCTGCTTGCTTCACCATAGCACTCTATCTTGTAATATGCCTATCACATAACAGCCACTTGACTAGGATTCACTGAACCAATGGCTGTCCTTCTTCACTGAGTAAAATTCACCAGAATAAAATAATAACAACAGAAATGATAGACACTACATTTATTGCACTTATATATCAAAAGGCATTCTACTAGGTCAGTTTATGTGTCTAACTCATTTAATCTGTGTTGTTTTTGGTTCAAGTCCCTCAATGGGTTGTGCACCTCACAGGACATATGAGGAGAAATTCCAGCAGACATGAGGGCTATGCTATACCCAGGTCTTCATACCCTACAAGAGCATGAAGATTCTGAAGATTCTGATCTTAGAAAGGCTCCACGTTCTCTCTACTAAGGCCTTTTTAACCTAGGATTACCATTACTTTTAAAAAAATTAGTTTACAAAATTTATGAAATACCATTAAGTAAATCAAAGGCTAATTAAAGTAACAGGAAATAAATGAATGTTACTTGGAATTAGGAACTATTGATTTATTGGTCCTCCTATCATCCACTGTATTGTACACGTAGTAAATACACACAGATGTTTGCTGAAATGAATTTTAAAAATTAATCACTTCTTGCTGGTTGAAAATGTTATTCTAAAGGTTGCCCTTTCATCATGGTTAGGCATTAGGAGTTGATTATTAATTCTGTATATTTAGATGTTCAAATGGTAGAATTTAAAGATGTTTCTATGACCCAACTAGGTACATAATTGTGTAACTTAGGTAAGAGACAAGAATGACAGGGAGGGAAGAAAGAATGACTGATGGTGTTTTAAGGACCAGCAGACATTACCAATTAATTTTTAAAATGCAGATAGCAAATTTAACTAATCATTAAGAAGACAGGTCACCTTACAATTCCACATGACTCATAATACAACTGCTTACCCAAGTTAAAAATGTGATCCTACGCTCTGATTTCCAAGAATGCTATAGTAAGTGAGTGCCTCAAATTTCTCAAAGTTGACTATTCTAAAAGGGTATTTAGATGGGCTAATGGTAATTCTGAAAAAAATCTGAGCTCAGGTACTTCCTAATAACAAACTCCAAAACTAAAAGCTAGAAAGCTATTTTGTTAACAACAAAGACAGCCTACAACCACACAGTTAACATCCAAACCAAGATTTTGTAGATTGATAATACAAACTAAGTTTATATATAGAAAGAGAAAGAAAGAGAGAGTGCTTTCCACTATTATATTTAGGTAAATAATCAACTTCAATAACCAAATTCTAAATTAAGTGAAATCACAAGGATACTTAGTTATAATTTTCAAAATAAGCATTTCAACACAAAGATACTAATTTCATTAACTACATATATTTGAGAAAAATATAAAATAGTAGCTCCCTGGGAAAATGTAAAACAAATGTGTGTATTATAAATACAAATATCTCAGTACATATTCTGACAGAGAAATTCATACTACAGATGGTAAACACATAAATCACCATAGATTAAAGAAACATGCATGAAAAGTAAGCAAGCAAACTGTGATTATAATGAATTCTAAGCATTTATGTATTGGCAAAAATCACTGAACAAAATAAAGAACATTAATTTGTGTTAAGAAAAAGGGCTTTGCGGCATAAAGCTTGAAGTGCCTTAAGGGACCCATCAGTGCAGTAAATGGCTTGGCTCTCGAAAGAGTGCCTAGGCGTGCAATGTGGTGGGATATGACCACCTGTGACTGTGGCGGAAGTTATAACATTATTATAAGTAAAACTATCATTAGAAACAAGAATTTTGTCCAGATAAGATAAAATTTGAGAATTTTTTTTCTTTTTTGAGACTAGGCCTCCCTATTTTTGCTTGTGGAACCACAGGCTCACATTGCCCAGGGTACCCCAGACTCAAGCAATCCCCAGCCTCAGCTTCCCAGGTAGCTGGGATTACAGGTGTGCACCACCATGCCCAGCTGTTTTTATGAAACTAGGTCTTGGGCACCAGGTGGGACTCGAACTGCAATCCCTAGCCCCAGCCGCTTCATAGGCTGAAGCTTACAGGCACGAGCCACCGTGCCTGGCCAAAATGTGAGAGAATCCTGAAAGAGCAATAGCTTAAGTGGGAATCTTCATCACCCAGTGAGAGAGGCCGAGAAAAGTTTCAGGAAAGGCAACCATTCAGTGATACTGAAAAAAAAGAAAGAAAGAAATACAGAGAAGAAGCCGCCTAAGAGTTGTCCCAAAACAACTGGATGCTGGTGTTACACTGAAAATGAAGAGCCAATGGTTTCTGTTCCCAGCTTTCCCAAAAAGCTAGAGCTGCTCTCTGTGATTTAAGATTGTAATAGGAAAAAAGGGAAAGAGAGTAATAGGAGAAAATGGTCCTGAGGTCAATGTTAGAGGAAAACTGAGTTTCTGGGAGGTAGCAGCAAAGGAAGATGATGGTTTATAACTCATCACACACACATACCAGGGAACACAGTTCAACTAAAATAGCCAACCAAGTATCAATGGTGTATCAAAGAAGAGACCCTAACAAGTTTGAGGTCAAATTCTTCTCCCAAAAGTAATTTGTAATTGCTGATGATGGAGTAAAAATAAAGCAGAGGCAATGATTCCCAGGCCACAGAGAGCCTGGTCTCTCCAGCAGAGGATGGCCAAGCTCTAACAGGCCTGATAGATCACTGAGCAAAAAGCCTTCATTCATCAGCCTGGCTAGTGAGTTGGGGTGACTACTTGGTGGCCAATGTGGAGAAAAGAGTGATCAGGCCAGTTCTTGTAGATTCTTTATGAAGTCTTCATAAGGATGCCATTATCACTGCTCATGAAATCAGTGTCCTCCACATCAAACTTCTCAATAAAACATCTCCTACTCCTATCCCCATGAATCAGAAACATAACATTGCTCTAGCTGATAAGCTTTGAGAACCAGGCAACTGGGTAGGCTCCCTTTTCCTGTTGGCTATGATATGGCATCACCATGGCAAGCAGCCTAGACTTTGCGCATCTTTCTCTCAGTGTCACATAGGTTCTAGTTTAGAGACCTACTTCTAGTTTGCTTTGTTTACTTTAATCTCATTCCTTACTGATGTATATGTTTCTCTACTTCTCTTTATTTTTTTTCACCACCTTTAAAACTAACATATAAATTTAAAATGAGTAAATAAATATAAAAATATGACTCATTAATTTTTCAAAAGAGAAAATTATGGTCCAAAGAACTGCTGAAATTAATGTAGTACTAGGAAAAACATATGCCAGACTAAATATTCAGTACTAAATTAGAGAAGTTAAACTAAAAATAAGTGTCTATTTGTATAGTAAGAAAAGATACTAAATCAATTTATCTATAATCCCTTTGGGAAAAATCTATTTATTAGCAACATGAAATGGATACATGCCCAGTATAAGAGCAAATCTTGTTGGAATCTGAATGGTTTTTGAAGGGATCTGGTGATCAACATTATCCATCACAGATACTCCAAGATGAGATCAATTGAGGAAAAAAAATCATTTCATATCAGGAAGTCTGCCAAAGGCCACATCTATATGTCACTAAAGATAGAGTCATAAATTATAAAGATGCTGTCTACCAAGGGTCTGCTCTGTACTATAGACTGCTGGTGCAAATCATTTCTGAGGTCCTTTGGAACGTGGTAATTAATAACCTTAGAGACATGCTGAATATTTACCTGCAGAAAACACACAGGGTACCATGGGAGAAGATCAAAATTCAACTCAATAAAAAATGCCTTGAATGTTAACCATTTTAGGGGTTCAGAGATCAATCACCCAAAGCCCCTCATCAAAAGAATCAGAAATCTAGTGAGGGAAAATACCTGTATACATAATACAAAGAAACATGGCTATTATTGCTTTAACAGGTACAAAAACTTATGGGGGTACCAAAAAGAAAAATATTTTCAACTGCAGGTAAGCTGGGAAATTAGGTGTGGTGTATCAGAGTTGTCTAAAGGAGTTCATCAATCATGATTACTATATTAAATGAATTGACCCACACATTGCCACTAGTGATACTGGTTAAAACATCCACTCTTCTAACAGCCTGAATGTGAGAAAGCTAGAAAAATAGGATTTAACCCTGATCAAAGATGACCAAGAGGAAAACCTCAGGATTTATTATCTCATACTTGTGGGATAATACAATGAAAGATTGCAAAGACAAGCAAATTACCAACAAGCTGTATTCTAGAGTACCATTAAAACTAAGCCTGGTTGTTTTGTTATCTATAACATGATCGCATACCATATTATTTTGATTTCCTATCTACTATGGTAGGCTAGTTCCACCAGAACAAAGATTTTTGCCTACCCTGTTGTTGTCTAAATATAAAACCTACAAGTAGCTTTCAACAAATATTTGTTGAAATAACAAATGAAACATAACCCACCAAAAAAAAAAAAGTGTATATTCATTAATCCAATGTTTCTGCTTCTAGGAATAACACATCAGTAGTAGCTAGCATTTACTAAGTGCTTATTATATACCTGACATTCTTCGAATCCTATAACAGGTTTAAGCCATTTAATTCTCATGATATGAAGAAAATGAAGCACAGAGGATGGAGATTTTGCCTAACATGAAATGGTTAGTAAGTGGTAGAGCACTTCTTTTTCCCTCACCTGAAATGTGACCAAATAAATACATGCACAGATTGTCTTTTTTGATTAATGAACAGTACTTCATCATGTACATATGCCATAGTTTTCTGTACCATTCATCTATTTAGGGGCATTTGGGCTACTTCCATATCCTGTCTATTGTAAACAGCACTGCAATAAACATCCGGGTACAGGTGTCCTTTTGGATTTGAGTTTTTGTAACCTTTGGGTAGATTCCTAGAAGTGGGATTGCTGGATCAAATGGGAGTTCAAGACAAACTTAAGTCATTCACGGCAACATGGATAAAGCTAGAAGGAATCACGCTAGCAGAAATAAGCCAGAAAGAAAAAGTGAAATACTGAATGGTCTCATTTTTATTAGGAACAAAAGTAAACAATCAAACAGATAAGAAAAAATTAAAACTAATTTTTAGCAAAATTAAAGCATAGAGTATGGGGGAGGGGAATCGGGGGTGGGAGGGGCACAAAAAACTAAGATGATTCACAGGTGATAAGATTTTGGAAGAACCCTGGGATAATGATATACAATAAAATAAATTATATAATAAAAAAATACATGCAAAGATGCCATTCCTGTTTTTCAAAAAGCATACAAAACCTAAAAAAAGCATACCAAATCTAAATACTTGCGAATAAGAAGCAGCATTCACAAATTATACTAAATCCGTAAAATGAATATAATGTATCAACAGAATATGTATGCTTACAAAGCATTTTTATCACAAGATATGATGCTTTAAAAAAAAGCAAAAGACAAACCTACATGCTGTGATCTCAATTTTACATAGAAAATAAGAAATTAGGAGGAAACGCACCAATTCTCTCTTTTTAAACTTCAGGAGCATGAGTTATCCACAACATTTTATTATTCTTCAGTTCATGGCATTTATTACTGATGGTTCATGCAAGGCCTCACCTTTGTATGTATGTATAGATGGATGACGCATACATTCCCTTTTAACCCCAACTCCCATATTCATCTCACCGTAGTACCAATTGTGTTTTGTGGGGACCTTTTGATTTAAAGGGGCTTTCCAAAATGCATATTGTTTTGTGTTTGCAAGTATTTTAAAATCAAACAAATGACAGTATTATGTTAGTAATCTCATTCTGCTATTTTCTTTTTTTCAAATGACTAAATTCTCACCACTGACTGTGCTCTTTGTGTATGGTATCTGCAATTGCCTTCAATTTTCCAGGAATGTGGACACCACATCTTATGCCAGTTTCTAGAAATAAATATTGCACCAACAGCCCACTTATATACTAAATTCAATTATTGGCAATGTTCTTGGGATATATACCAAAGAGAACAAATGCTGGGACACAGAGTTTGTATTCCTATTGTGATTAGACCTTCTAGACAGTTATCCATTATGGTCACATAAAAATCTACATTCCCACTATCAATGCATGAAACTTCTTAAACATGAGCATTTGCATTTTCCTGCATTCTAATTATGACTAGTTTAACAGCGACTGTCACACAATTGTTTTAATTCTCCTTCCTCTGATTACTAATGAGTTTGATGATTTCTTTAAATGCTGGTTTGTCTTTGGGGTTTACTATTTTGTGAAGCGTATGCTCATATCTCTGCATTTTTTTATTGGGGTTACTACCTTCTTCACTTTGATTTGCAGGAGTTTCTTGAAGTACTAGACATTGATTTGCTATTAATCTCTTGCAAGTTCTGGGCAGTGCATACATCATCTTCCATTCTGTCATTTGTCTATTTGTCTGCTAATGCCTTCATTACACAGAAATTCATAATTTTGATAAAATCAAATGAGTAGATTTTTCCCTACTGCTTTATGTTTTAGTTGGAGAAGTTTATCATGATCTTCCAGTACACAACTAAAATTCTGTAAGAGACTGAATTGAATAGAAAGATTAATTTATGAAGAACGGATGTCTTCTTTCTACTATATCCAAGAAAAATCTCTCTAGGCACTCACATAACTTTCTCCATCTTTTAGTTGAGTTGTAAACATTTTTAAAGGAATATTGTGCACTCTTGACTAATTCATAAGTACTGTGTAGTTTCTTTTGCTATTATAAATAGTATCCATGTTTTATTAAATTCTTAATTAGATTAATATCTAATTAAGTACAAGAAGTTATATTGATTAATGTAGATTGAGCAATGTTACTTTACTTATTAATTCTGATAATTATATTCTGATAATTATAACAATGGCTAAGATGTATAATCTACAAATAATGATAATTCACCTATTCCTTTTAATGCTTCTTTTTCTTCCTATTGGTGAGGACAGCACCAAACAATAGATTAAGTGGTAACAGAGACAGTGAGATATGTGAGAGATATTTGGCTTAAATCTCTCAAACTACATTCCATTCTCTCTCCATTGTAAGCAATATGAAATCTAAAAACTACATTTCCCAGACTCCTCTGTAACTAAGGTTCTGGATACAACCTGAGTCTGGACCTGTTGATCAGAACTCTCTCATAAAATTTGGAAGAGGAAGGTAAAGTAGAGGTCATCTTCCCATTCCAATGAATGATGGGAAGGAAAAGTGGAGAAATGTGTATTGTGGGGTCAGAGTTTGCATTAGTACCTAGTTATCAACATATAGGGTAAATGCAAATTAATGAGCAGCTGCTTATGTATCTGATCCACTGTATTAAATCTCTTTCAGATTAAAAATTGTAAATGACTTGTTTGCTGCATTAAACTGTGACTGACAGCAGCATATATATCTGGTTTCCCAGTACTGGTGAGAATATATCTGCAGTTTCTCCATCAAATATAGTATTTCTTTAATTATACTAATCAATTAAATCTTAAAAATAAATTTAATCTTTAGATTTTGGCATGCAGCCTTAAGGAGGTTTCCATCCATTTGTTACATTTGTTTGTGTTTTTAGAATAATTGCATTTAACTCTGTCAAATGGTTTTGCTACATAAGTTGATATTTCCTTAGTCTTTTAAATGTGCAATATTACATTCAGAAATTTTCCAATAATTGTTCTAGTAGTTTAATGATATGAGCTGGGTATCTTTCTATCTTGTATTTACTGTAGCAACATGTAAAGTTAAGAAGTGGAAATTTCTTAAAAGTTTCAGAAATCACTCATAAATTCTCCCCAGAGATTTTTGGATGAAGGGTCTTAGACTACTATTTCCAATTACTGGGCTAGTCACATATTGGTTTAATAACGTTCTCATTTTTTTATGACAACTTTAACATTTTATTTTTTTTTCTGAAATTATATTCATTTATTTAGCTTCCCCCCTTCCCAAAATGCATGACTATAGATGTGTTCAAGTACTCATTACTCACTTGAAAAATTCATTGGTCTATTGTTATTTCTTCATTTTGCTCATATTTTATTTTTCTTTCCTTCTTGTTCAGTCTATCAGAGGTCTACATTCTTTATAGTCTTTTAAAGAACCAGACTTTGGTTTTCTTAAGCTTAACATTTAGTATTATTATTGTTTTGTATTTAATTGCTTTCATTACTTACTTTTATTATAGCCTTCCTTTTTGTTTTCTTAGGTTTTCATTGTTCTTTTTTTTTTTTTACCAACTTTTGAGTTGAATGTTTGATTCACTTGTTTAATCTTTCTTGTTTACTGATAAATGCATTTGAGACTATAAAATCCCTTTAAGCACTGTTTGAACTATAGCCCACAATTCTGACATTTAATGTGTTCATTATCTTTTAGTTCTAAATATAACATAATTTCATTTTTTATTTCCTCTTTGAACCCAAGGGTTATTTAGAAATTTGCTATTTAGTTTATAACCATAAGGAATGGGTGAAGGCAATCATTTTCTTTGTAATTCCTTATTATATTGCATTATACTAAGAGAACCTAATTTGTGTCATTTTCATTCTTATAAAGTTATTGAGGCTTCCTTTATGACATAATGCAAGGTTTGTTTTGTAAACCATCCATATAATCTTCCCCCCACCCTTGCCCTGTAAAAATCATATTTCTGTTGAGTATACAGTTTTAGGCATATTTCTAACAACTCGATCTTATTAATAGTATTGTTCAGGTATTTTTCACATCTGCTTATTTTTTCACTGTAGAATTTATCAGTTTCTGAGAGCAGAGTGTTAAAAGTTTTCAAGTACAATTGCTGATTTTATCTTTCTCTCTCTCTCTGCAGTTCCTGAGATTGCTGGTTGGTATGTTTTCAGCCTGTATTGCTAGACACCTATGTTTCCGATGACTGCACCTTCTTGTACCAGTATTCCTTTCATCATTACATAGCGTACTTTTTTCTCCCTTCTATTTACTCTGCTACTGCTGTTTGTCTAGGCTCATGTTTGTGCACTATATCTCTTTCCTATGCTTTTATATTCAACAGTTCTCTGCCTTTAAGAGATTGTTTTTTGTAGACAACTAATTTTTGTGCCTTGCTTTTACATACAGTATAAAAGTTTTCTCTATAACTGTTATAAAAAATAACCCTATAACATATAACTACTGTCAGAATTTCTGGCTACTTTTTTCACAATTTCCATGTAACGTGTTTTTTTATGATTTGAGTTCCCCACCCCCTTTCTGAATTTCAATTAGAGAGATAAGTTTTCTTCTACTAGCTTAAAAAACACATCCATATTTTTTATTTGTATTTCTTTTCACGTCCATTTGCTGCCCCAAAACTCATCCTGAATGTTTATCACTATAGTCAAGATCCTTTGATTTCCCCTCTACTCAGTCAAGCAGATCACATCTAAATCTTTAGTTCTGAATTATTTTGCCTGTGGTTGCCCTTTTCTTTGGTCCTTGGCTTAATGTAAAGCATCAAAGCACTTACTTAGGGGATCCGGTCCTCTTTGCTTCCCTTGTCTCATGGAGTTGCTCCTGTATTCGCAATACTGACATTTAGCTACTTCCAGTATGTTTCATTGCGTGTCTTCATTGGAAAAGTTTTACACAGACTTTGTACAAACATAAGTCCTCAAATTTGAATGACAATTTGACTGGTAGTGAAATTCAATGTGTTGGGAAATGTGAAAGCAGAACTTTATGTGAATGGATATGGTGCCATTTAACTGTACACTGAAAAAGTTGTTAAAATGGTGAATTTCATGTTAGCTATTTTAGCATAATTTTTAAAATAATTTAAATTTTTCCTACCAACTCTCATGATACCTCCTGCTACACCTCACTTTTCAACTAAAAACACATTCAAGTACCTTCAGTTTCCCACAAGGGGATTCCCATGTTGTTCTTTTTGTCCCTAGCACAACTATTTCCTTTGAGCTGTCATATCTTCCTGAAAACTAATCTTGCAGAGGGGAGTCAGTAGTATAACAGTTTACAATCTTGGCAGGGACTAAAAGCCTATGTCACTTTTGTATTTAAAATCTACAGAACAATATGCCAGAGTATTTTCAGTGAGCATGTTTTACTTGAATAAACAGAAAAAGCTATTTTAAAGGTGGGGTCAAAGCTGAAAATGGCAAGTTATTTTTGGAAATTGCACAATATGGCCTGATATCCTTAGAGATAGATCTGCTTTGCACTTGGAATCGTTTTCTTGGAATCATTTTTCACTAGGGCACTACACAGTTTTCCAAACATCCAAATTATATTCCCTAGGTGAACACTGACTGACTCTGAGGACAGCATATTATAGAGAAACAGCATTGCACTCTGTCCTACTTCACTGTGTAAACATAGCTGTAGGTTGTTGAAAAAAACAAAAACCTAAAATATTTATTATGAATGCATATTTTCTCAGTGTTTTTTCCCACTGGCATTTTTGCTAAATTAATCTTTCTCAATCCATTTTAACCTGAAAATGAAAGCAAATGTGAATTTAAAAAGAAAACTTTGAAAAGAAAGTGAAATATTCATAACTTAACAGGTTCCTTATAAAAAGCATACTCCAAATAGGAAGCAATCCTTTAATGAATCTTGTTTAGATACATATTCAGAAAACCTGATTTAGCTTCCTTGTTAGAAGCACTCCATTCTGGAAGAAACCATAGGCTCTTTGTAGTTTGACTTCTGATAACATCTCCTGCAACTTTGAGATACAAAAATATAAAAGCCACCTATAAACTATAGCACAAAACTAGGTATGTCATCAAATTCAAATAAAAGGACCCAGTGTTGAGTCAAAAATGATTTATAATGTAAAAAATCATTTACAATGATTTACAAAAAGAATACTTACTATGTGATGGACATTATGCACACCCAATAGCTACCACTGAGGAAAACAAATACATACACACCATGATTAGCAAGTCTCTTTGGGAACAGTCTGCCAAGAAAAAAAAATGGTGACCACAAGAATGTTTATATTCCCAGGGACTTCCGAGTCCCACAATTATACTTAGAGTGCCTAGTGTGCAGAACGGTACCTGGGCTATCTGTGTGGGAATAAATAAGTAATCAGAAAGGAAACGGTATCTTTCTTTCCTTCAGTAGAAGCATGGGCCTCTAAGGCTGAAGGAAGCAGCAATCACAGATAATTTGGAGGGAGGCTTATAAGTATTTCTGATACAAAGTTGACCTAATATCCCAAAGACAACAAGTCAAACTCAGATGGTGAGGGTGAATGCTTGGCTGGCCCCAAGAATGAAGTAGAGCTCAAAGAGAGCTTTCTATGAAAACTCTGGAGACAGACCAGGATTATATTGTGACTTCGTGACATGACTCTAGCATAAGAGTTATCATCCTATCTTATTCTTCCTGAGAAGGACCTCACACTAACCAATTATGCCACTGGAGCCACAGGCCATCCTATCTTACTCTTATCAAGCTTATAGTGTAGGGATGTTTCTGGGAATGGAGATGAAAGGTATAGGGTAGGGAAACATCTTATCTCTTTAAAATATGTCATTGGGATCTTTATTGGAATTGCATTGAATCTGTAGATTGCCGTTGGTAGTATGGTCATTTTGATAATGTTGATTCTTCCAATCCATGAACAGGGAATGTCTTTCTATTTTTTAACATCATCTTCTATTTCTTTTAAGAATGTTTTATAGTTTTCTTTGTATAGGTCTTTTACTTTTTTTGTTAGGTTAATTCCCAAGTATTTAATTTTCTTTGGTGCAATGGTAAATGGGGTGTTTTTTTTAAATTTCTTCTTCTTCTGATTGATTCTTTACATATATGAATGCTGTTGATTTTTGTGTGTTGATTTTGTATTCAGCTACCTTACTGAATTGGTTTATTATTTCAATTAGCTTTTCTGTCAATTTTTCTGGGTTCTCTTTATAGAGTATCATATCATCTGCATATAATGATAGCTTTATTTCTTCTTTCCCTATTTGGATTCCTTTTATGTCTTTCTCTTGTCTTGTTGCCCTAGCTAGGACTTATAGAACTATGTTGAAAAGGAGTGGAGAGCGCGGGCATCCTTGCCTGGTTCCAGATCTTAATTGAAAAGATTTCAGTTTTTCCCCATTGAGGATGATATTTGCTGTGGGTTTGTCATATATCGCTTTTATTATGTTGAGGTATGTTCCTTTTATACCAATTTTTTCCAGGGCTTTTATCATGAAAGGATGCTGAACTTTATCGAATGCTTTTTCCTCATCTATTGGTATGATCATATGGTTTTTGTTTTTCTCTTTGTTGATGTGATGGATTATGTTGACTGATTTTCAGTTTTTGAACTACCCCTGTGCCCCTGGGATAAATCCCATTTGGTCATGGTGGATAATCCTTTTTATGCAATGTTGGATTTGGTTTGCCAGGATTTTGTTTAGAATTTTTGCATCTGTGTTCATTAGGGAGACTGGTCTGTAGTTCTCTCTTTTTGCATTATCTTTATTTAATTTTGGAATTAGTGTAATGTTTGCTTCATAGAAGGTATTTGGTGGCTTTCCTTCTTTCTCAATTTTTTGAAAGAGTTTTAACAGTACCGGTATTAGTTCCTCTTTGAAAGTTTGGTAAAATTCATTTGTAAAACCATTTGTAGCTGGGTTCTTGTTTTTAGGGAGAGTTCTGATGACTGCCGCAATTTCACTGCTTGTGATTGACCTGTTTAAGTTTTCTATTTCTACTTTGTTCAACTTTGGGTGATTGTTTTGTTCTAGGAATTTGTCTATCTCTTCCAGGTTGCTGTATTTGTTTATGTATAGATGTTCATAGGAGTCTCTAATTACCTTTTGGATTTCTGCTGGGTCTGTTGTAATATCTCCCTTTTCACTTATGATTGTTTTTATTTGAGTTTTCTCTATTCTTTTCTTTGTAAGCCTTGCAAGGGGTTTATCAATTTTATTTATTTTTTCAAAGAACCAGCTTTTGGTTTTGTTTATCTTCTTGATGGTCATTTTGATTTCTATTTCATTAATCTCTGCTTTTATTTTTTCATTTCTTGTCTTCTGCTGGGTTTTGGATTTACTATTCCAGACTTCAAACTATACTACAAAGCCATAATACTTAAAATATAATGGTACAAAAAGACTGATGGATCAGAATCAAATACCCAGATATAAAACCACAAATATATGGTCAACTAATCTTTGACAAAGGGGCAAAAACATACTCTAGAACAAAGATAGCCTCTTCAGTAAATGGTACTGGGAAAACTGGATCAAGACATGTAAAAAAAAATGGACAAGGACAACACCCACACACCCTGTACAAAAATGAACTTAAAATGGATAAAGGACCTGGAATTGAGACCAGCAATCATGAAATACATAGAAGAAAATCTGGGCAAAACCATTCATGAGTTTCACCTCAAAAATCCATTTTGGGAAATAACTATGGCTGACAAAAAATGAAGGAAAATATAAACAGCTGGGACTATATCAAACTAAAAAGTATCTGTACAGCAAAAGAGACAATAAACAAAACAAAAAGAAACCCAACCAACTGGGAGAAAATTTTTGCCTTCCAGACAAGTGACAAGGGTCTGATATCAAAGATCTTCAAAGAGCTCCTACAGTTCAACAATAACAAAGCAAAAAAAACAGTCAAAAATGGGGAGAAGACTAAAAAGACACTTCACCAAAGAGGAGATACAGATAGCTAATAGGCATATGAAAGAATGCTCCACATCCTTAATAATCAGGGAAATGCAAATTCAAACCACACTGAGATACCATCTTACACCAGTAAGAATGGCCCATATAAATAAAATGAACAACATGTGTTGGCGTGGATGTGGAGAAAAAGGAACTCTCTTACACTGCTGGTAGGAGTGCAAACTGGTCCAGCCACTATGGAAGACTATCTGGAGAGTACCCTCAAACAATTGAAAGTGGAATTACCATTCGACCCAGCAATCTCCCTAGTGGGACTCTACCCAGAGGACATGAAAACACGAATTCAAAAGGACACCTGTACACGCATGTTCACTGCAGCTCTGTTTACAACTACCAAAATTTGGAAACAAGCCAAATGCCCCAAAACCAACGATTGGTTGGAAAAATATGTGGTATATATACACGATGGAATACTATGCATCAATGAAGGAGGACAAACATATGTCATTCAGCTCAACATGGATGGAACTAGAAAGACTCATATTAGCAGAAATAAGCCAAAAAGAAAAGAGAAATACAGGGTTCTCTCACTTATATGATGGATATAGGGAAAAAAAAAACAAATGAATAAGAAAAAATAAAACCAACCAATGGAACTGAACAATGGAGCAAGAGAGGAGGAAGGGGAAGAAGGTGGGGGGGGGGCAAAAGGCAAAAAAGAGTATGATGGTTAACAGGTGTAAGGAAGTAGGAAAGCTCTGGGGTACACAATAATATAATATAAATATAAACACATATATATGCAAATTTTAAATTTTTTAATTAAATTTAAAAAAATAACATCACAGATAAAGTTGACATTTTCTGTGGATATTTGAAACTTTAAAATTACACATCAGTAAATAATATGCTATTTTGCATGGTTATAATTTTGTAATTATGGCATTGTAATATGTATACCTATCGATGTAACTTGTTTTCTTCCCACAAAATAGTTTTAAAAAATAAATTTAATTTAATTAAAAAATACTTTTAAACATTTAATCATCTTAAATACCTTCACCATATAAACTATATAGTAAGATGAATGTCAGAAAAGAACACAACATAGGAAAGGAGTATGTATTTGGTGGTAGGTGTGTAATTTAAAACCAAATGTGGAAAATCTCACTGCAAGCATAATTCGAGTAAAGACTTGATGAAATAGAAGTAGCTGTGGGATAATGGGGGAGATCCGGTCTAGTAGAGAAAACAACAAATGCAGAGGTCTGAAGGAGCAGTAACTTGGGCAAGCTGAAGAGACAACCAGGAGGTCAGAGTGGCTTGGACAGGGAGGGTATAGGATAGAGGCTAAGAAGAGGGACATGTAAGGCCCTACAGATCTAGTGAGGACTTGGCCTTCCTTCCAGCCAGAAGGGCAGCCATCAAGAGTGCCAAACTAAGCATTATGAGACCAGACATGTGCTTTTACAAGATTAAGTGCTTCCCAGTAGCAAATCAGCTTGGGAACAAATGAATGGAGACCTGTTACAAGGTTACTGTATGAACTCAAGTGTGAGGTGTTAAACATTTTTTGAGTGTATTTGAGTGAAAATCAATTCAAAACAGACAATTCAAACTTGACAGGAGTGTTCCACAAGGGGAGACTGGAGAAAGCCTTTATATAAGGATATGAAGTAGAGTAACAAAGAAGAGAAGAGATTCCACTGACACGAGCTAAGAGTCTACTGGATGCTTTGTGACAGGTGGTCTTTGGAGTTTCTATTGTGCAATACTGAGGCATTTACAGGCTTAGATTTTTTGGTTTGTTTAGGCAGCTATCATGGTTTAGAACCACTGCAACCCTAGAAGTACCCGTGCTTCATTAACCTCTAGAGCTGATGGTGCCAGTTTGGTACAAGTGGGGATGTTAGTTAAAACTGATCAAACTCAAGCAATATGCTCTAGGATAGAGTCAGCAGTATTTTTTTTTTTTTTGAGACTAAGTCTTGCTTTGTTGCCCAGGGTAGATGCAAACTGTGAGATAAAGAAATTAAATCAAGGATGACTCAAGTTTTTTTTCTTTGTTTTGTGCCCTATCAACTAGAAGATTGAGTTGTTATTTACTAAGATGATGAATTCAGGGAGGTCACACAAAAAGGGAAGACATATGTTTGATTGTAATGACCATACAGATAGTGCTTAAATCAAATGTCATTTGTGGGACATTATGTTTCTTGTAAATGACAGAAGTACCCTAGAGATGTGTGTTAGGAGTATTCAGGCTGCACACCAGTTTTCAGAAGCATGATATGATTTTATGATAACTTTTAAAATACTGCTGTGATTACACAAACAATTCTAATATGAAGTAGAACTCAAAATTTTTGTGAGATTTAAGAAAAACACCAGACTTCAAAGACATGTACTTGTGACAGGTACTTTGAGCTATATTCTGGTCTCCTGGGGCTGTGTCTCTCTCTTCTGCCAATACAAGTTTTTCTGTGTTCTCCCAAGTTCTGAAGAGCTCAGTGCTTTTTAAGTTTATTCAACATCAATCATCTCGAAACATTTATTGAGTATCAAGCACTATACTGGGAACAAGGGAAACAGTGTAAACAAAACAGTCCCTGCCCTTGTGAAATCTACAATCTATGTTGTTGATATTAAGTTCACCTGTGTTTGTTTTGGTTTAGGTGCCTATTTTAAAGAAAAAACGTAGTGTCATTTCTATTTACACTTTGCAGGGTTACTTTGAGGTTCAAATATTTATGATTATTAAAGTAGTTTAGAAATTGCAAGTAGATATGCCACTGAACTGAATGGATATGGCTTTTGCACTGGGACTCTAGGCAGAGAAAGTAAAAGCCACTGCAATACACTTAAGGAATGAGTCAGAAAGGAATAAAAATGAAAGACTATGTCTGTGGATGCTGATTACTACATCTGGGCACTAAACTGGCCTTCTATGTCTCCTGGTACTAAAGAAAAACTTAAAGCATGTGTTTATATTTTGCTTTCTGGCAGAAGAAACACAAAATTAATTGATAGAGAAAATATTTTTCCTGAAATAAACCTAAGCAGAGATAACATGGATCATCATGTAAGCCATACTGCATAAGATAAAGGACAATACCATTCATTGCCAGTTTACAAAGGCAATAGCATTGTTCAAAGCCATGTTTCCTATGCTGATGAGCTATAAAGTAGTAAATCACAAAATTACCAAATCTTTGCAAAAGTCATTACTTGGAATTTCATTTCCAATTACACATCTGACTTTCATAGTAATAATAAAAATAATTATATATCTCAGTTAAGTTAAGTATCTGAGCTGCAGACTAAATGCTTCAAGGAAAATGGACTGAGTTTTACTGGCCCACGGAAAGACAACTTGGCAGCAATGAGGTCACACCCCAACAGCCTGGTGGGGCTCAGGTGAGGATTCCAGCCAGCACTGGACTACTTCCAGTTGCCAAGGTAACCAAGGTAACGCACCTGGGGGATAGGGTGGGGCCGCAAGCTTTGCAACTGAATGGGCCCCTGCTCTTCAAACTGACTTTTACTGGCCCAGGGAAAGACAACTTGGCAGCAAAGAGCTTGCACACCACCAACCCAGAAGCACCAGCACTGCGCAGACTAGAGAAACAAGACACTCACTACCCAAAAGTGTCAAGACACCCCAATCAAAATGTTTATACAACAAGCCTTAGACATTCAGAGGCACTAAAAAATATTTAAGACCCATCAATCTGAAAGAGAAAAAAACAACAAAAAAAGAAGATAGACAATACAATAGAAACCACATCTAATCACCACATACACTCTCTGAAAAGGAACTTGCCCTCAAAATAGCCAACGGAAACAAGATATAATCACCACAGCAGCAAAAGCACAAAGGCAGACTTAACCACAACTAGATAGGCTTCATATGCCATCTAACACTAGAGCAGTAGTCACTCAGTACGTAGAGCAAGTTCAAAAGGAAAACAAAGGAAGGAGGAAGAATACAATATCAAGGAAGCCCTAAGGAAAATAACTCCTCACCAAAGGATAAACAACCTGCAAAAACCAATCTGGATGACATGGAAGAAATGCTTCATATGTCAGACAAAGAATTCAGATTCAGTGTGATAAAAGCACTCAAAAAGGCCTAGAAGGAGGGGGTGGGGAGGGAAAGCAAGAGGTTATAAGCTTTCAATGAACTAAAAGTAGCAGAAAAATATAGAAAAAATGCAGTAAAATGAGCAATAGCATTGATGAACAGAAAAATGAAATTGAAGCCCTAACAAGAAGCTGCAGGAGATACAGTGTATAAGAGCAACAGAAGAGCTAAAAAATGCAGGGGAAACCCAGGAAAGCAGATTAGAAGAAACAGAAGAAAAAATCAGCACACTAGAGGATACAGAAGTAGAAAGGATGAAAAATGAGAGACAAAAAAAGTAAGAAGACAGAAGAAAAAATCAGAGATCTGTCAGATACCCTAAAGAAAACAAATATAGAGTAATTGGAATTCCAGAAGGAGAAGAGAAAGACATAGGTCTGAAAGGCTTTTCAATGAAATAATGGAGGAGAATTTCCCAAACCTGAAGAAAGAAATGAAAATAGACATACAGGAAGCAAAAAGGACACCAAACTACTTTAATGAAAGAAGAAACACAGCAAGACATACCATAGTAAAATTTTCAAGAGCCAAAGATAAAGAAAAAATTATGAAAATAACGATATAGGAAACAGATGACCTACAAAGGAACACCAATTACACTGACCTCAGATTTCTCAGAAGAGACATTCCAAGCAAGGAGAGAATGGGGCCACATCTTCAAAACACTCCAAGAAAAAAAGTGCCAATCAAGAATACTCCACCCAGCAAAACTGCCCTTCCTTTATGGAGGAAAAATTAAAACCTCCTCAGAATCATAAAGCTTCCAGAAATTTGCTACCACAAAACCCGCACTCCAAGAACTTCTGCAAGAAGCCCTAAAGACCAAACCCGCAAAAGAATAAAAAGAACAAATAATAAACAGAAAAGAAGAACTAAAACTAAAACAGAACCCCAATGAACCCCAGGAACCCACTGTTAGAACAACTAAAACTAAAACAGAACCCCAATGAACCCCAGGAACCCACTGTTAGAACCTCAAACATCAATAATTATTCTAAATGTCAATGGGCTAAACTCATCGATCAAAAGACACAGAGTTGCAGACTGGATTAAAAGAGAGAACCCAACATTCTGCTGCCTCCAAGAAACACATCTGATCCCAAAAGACAAGCATCTATTGAAGGTATAAGGATGGAAAACTATTCTACAAGCAAATGGCCTCCCAAAAAAGGCAGGGGTAGCCATTCTTATAGCAGACAAAGCAGATTTCAAAATAAAAAAAGTAACAAAGGATAAAGAAGGTCACTATCTAATGGTTCAAGGGTCAACTAACCAAAAAGACATAGCAATTATCAACATATACTCACCAAATGAAGGTGCACCAAGATTCATAAGACAGTTACTAAAAACAAATATAGGTGAAACTAAAAACTAAAGAGAACTAAAAACAAATATAGGTGAAAACAAATATGTAGTAGGAGACTTCAACACCCCACTCTCAACAAAGGACAGATCAAAAAAACAAAAGCTACAAAAGGACAGAAAAGCCTTAAAAGAAGACTTAGACAAAACAGACCTGAAAGATATCTATAGGATGCTACACCCACATGAAAAAGAATACACCTTCTTCTCAAATGCACATGGATCATTCTCTAAAATTGACCACATACTAGGCCACAAGGCAAACATGAATAAATACACAAAGATTAAAATAATACCTTCTTTTCAGACCATAAAGGTATCAAACTAGAAATCAACAATGAAAGGAAAGCAAGAAAAAAACCAAACACTTGGAGACTGAACAACATGCTACTAAATGAAGAATGGGTAATTGAAGAAATTAAAGAAGAAATTAAACTTACTTTGAAACAGACAAAGAAGACACAACATTCCAAAATGTCTGGGACATAGCAAAAGCATATCTAAGAGGAAGGTTCATAGAAATACAGGCCCATATCAAAAACCAAGAAACTAACCAAAAAGAACAACCTAATCTACTAACTCGAAAAATTAGAAAAAGAGCAACCAAAAAAAAAAAATCCAAAACTGAGCAGAAGACAAGAAATAACAAAATAAAAGAAGAAATAAATAACCTAGAAACCAAAAGACTATCCAGAAGATCAACACAACCAAAAGCTGGCTCTTTGAAAAATAAAATAAAATTGATAAGTCCTTTGCAAAGCTCACTAAGGAAAGAAGAGAGAAAATTCAAATAAACAGATCACAAATGAAACAAGAGAAATTAATTACAACAGATACAAAAGAAATCCAAAGGATAATAAGAGATTACTATGAACAACTATATGGAAATAAATACAACAACCTGGCTGAGGTGAACAGATTCTTAAAAAGATACAACTCTCCAAAATTGAACAAGGAAGATAAAGAGAACTTAAATAAACCAATCACAAGCAGCAAAATTGAAGCAATCATCAAAGCTCTGCCTAGAAACAAGAGCCCAGGACCTGATGGTTTTACAAATGAATTCTACGAGACATTCAAAGAGGAAATAACACCTGCATTACTAAAGGTTTTCAAAAAAACTGAGAAAGAATGAAAACTGCTGAACACATTCTATGAAGTAAACATCACACTCATACCAAAACCAAATAAGGACAGCTCCAGGAAAGAAAACCATAGATCAATTTCCCTAATGAACACGGATGCAAAAATTTTAAACAAAATCCTGGCAAATAGAATCCAACAATACATAAAAAGTATTATTCACCATGACCAAGTGGGATTTATCCCAGGGGCACAAGGGTGGTTCAACATCTGGAAATCAATTAACATAATACACCACATCAAAAAAGAGAAACAAAAACCACATATTCCTATCAATAGATGCCAAGAAAGCATCTGACAAAGTCCAGCATCTATTTATGATAAAAGCCCTTGAAAAATTGGGGATTAAAGGAATTTACCTCAGCATAATAAAAACCATCTATGACAAACCTATGGAAAACATCATCCTAAATGGGGAAAAACTAAAATCATTCCAGTTAAGATCTGGAACCAGGCAAGGATGCCCACTCTCCCCACTACTCTTTAACATTGTACTGGAAGTTCTAGCTAGGGCAAAAAGGCATGAGAAGAACATAAAAGGGATACAAAGAGGTAAGGAGGAACTGAAGCTATCATTATATGCTGATGATGATTCTCTATATAGATAAACCCAAAAAATCCACAGGAAAAAATGCTTGAAATAATAAACCAGTTCAGTAAGGTAGCTGGATACAAAATCAACACACAGAAGTTTGCAGTTTTCCTATACACAAAAGTCAAATAGAAGAAGAAACATAAAAACCATTCCATTTACCATCGCACCAAAAAAAAAAATTAAATACCTGGGAATAAACTTAACAAAACACATGAAAGAACTATGCAAAGAAAATTTTTAAATGCTGCTAAAAGAGAGAGAAGACATAAGAAAATGGAAAGACATTCCCTGCTCAGGATTGGAAAAATTAATATCATCAAAATAGCCACCCTATCAATAAAGCAATCTACAGATTCAATGCAATCCTGATAAAAATTCCAATGACATTTTTCAAAGAGATAGAAAAAAAATTACTGAAATTCATATGGAATAACAAAAGACCTCAAATATCAAAAAGCCTCCTGACCAGAAAAAAAGAGAACAGAGGTATTACAATTCCAAACTTCAAACCACACTACAAAGCGATAATAACTAAAACAGCATGGTACTGGTACAAAAACAATGAGAACAATGGAACAGAACTGAGTGCCCAGAAATAAAACCACACATATATAGTGAAGTAATATTTGACAGAGGAGTGAAAAACTTACATTGGAACAAAGATAGCCTCTTCAATAAATGCTGCTGAGAAAATTGGACTAAGGCATGCAAAAAAAATGGACCAAGACAGCTCCCTCATACCATGTACAAAAATCAATTCAAAATGGATAAAGGACTTAGATGTCAGATCTGAAACCATAACATACATAGAGGAAAACTTGGGCAAAACCCTCCATGAATTACAATTCAGAAATCCCTTTCTGGCACATATACAGATGTGCAAAAATGAAGAAAAAGAAAAAGATAAACAGATGGGACTACATCAAACTAAAAAGCTTCTGTAACATAAAAGAGACAACAAAAAACAACTAAAAGAAGCCCAGCTGTGTGGAGGACCCTCAAATTAATGAAAATGTAACTACCATTTGACCCAGAAATTGCTATCTTGGGAATCCACCCAAAAGAGATTTCAATGTGGGTACAAAGGAACACCTGTGCTTGGATGTTTACTGCAGCACTATTTATAATTGCAAGGACTTGGAAGCAACCTAAATGCTCCAAAACAGATGACTGGATGGAAAAAAATGTGGTATATATACACGATGGAATATTACTCATCAATTAAAAATGACAAATTGAACAATTTTATGATAACATGGATGTACTTACAAGAAATCATATTAGCAGAAACATATCAAAAAGAAAAAGACAGACACCAAATGGTTTCACTAATATATGGGATCTAGGAAAAAAGAAACAAACGCCATGAGGAAAAGTCAAAAAAAGCTAACCACCAAACAAGCACACAACTTGGGACAGGGTTGAAGGGGGAGAACAATGGGGAGGGTGGGGGGGTGAACCTGGGATTACAACGATGTGAAATTTATATATAAATAAATTTTTTAAAAAAAGAAAATACCTTTGGTTGGAAAGGACACACCTTCTTTCTCAATCTTAAGCTTAAAAAAATACTAACTGTAACAGAAAATTGTAAAGCATTCATCCATTGCTTCTAATACCCATAGTCCATAGACCAACAACCAACCAATCAGAGATGTGACCTCAAAGTAAAAAAAATGAGATTTTATGAATTTGTATAATATTTACCTAATAAAAATGCATGTTAAAAGTACACAAATGTTATTCCTCGTTTAACAGCTATTTTCAAAATATTTTTGATCATCTCTAATACGGATTTCTTTGTCATTACCAGAGGGAGAAATTTTTACTGAACTCCAAAGCTGTAAAATTAAGCAGATATTAAAAATCATTTCTTACATTCAAAATTTAACAATCATTTCATTTTCTTGCCCAGACACAGACAGCAACAGTATCTGACTCCCGCAGGACACTGTAGTGACTGTGTCTGGGCCACAGATCCTATTACTCATCCCTTCATAGAACAAAATCTCAGCCTCCTGCCCACACTGTCCAGGCAGTTCCAATTTGCCACCCTTTTGGCCACTGATTGGAAAGGGTTGGACATGTGTCCCAAAAACACTAATTTTAGTCTTCCTTGGGATTTTTTTCAACAAAATCTTGAAAAGGTCCCCTTGCCTTTTGATTGAAGGACTGTTAGGATAATGCTATTCATGATCCCATTGCAAGCAGTATAGGAAATATTAATTTGCAAATTCAAGTTAAAATACACAAAAATAGTAAGAAATGGAAATAGAATGTATCCCAAGTTTCAGTCTCTCTTGCCCCTTCAGCCATTCCTTTAACCCTATGACCTAATTCTAGATGCAAGGTTTTTTTGTTTTGTTTTTCTTTTTGGTCCACCGATTTGTTTGAACCACAAAATACTTCCATTCTTGTAAGTCAAAAACTGGTTTAACTTTGCAACTATTGTGGGAATTTTAACATGGTTGTACCTTAACAGATCAGGTCAGGTTTATGCCTTTTGGGACCTAAAGTATTTTTTATGACTACAGTTGTGAATATTTAGGGGACAGACAAATGTGACAAAAAGAAAAAACATACAAACAAATATATTACCTATTATTGATCATTGCTGGTAAAGATAAAGGACAAAATATATGCATAACACTTACATATACACATATACACGCACTTTTTAATTTAGACAATGTATGGTTCACATGTGGTTTTATAAAATTGGTACTATTGCAATATCTCAGAATAACAGTCCTTAAAAACAAAGACTCTGAAAGAAAACCCAAACAACAAAACTCTTAAATAAAATTCCTCAAGCAACAAGTTGCTATATTTTTTCACTGAAAAAATTTTTGTGTATTTACCAGAAGTTGTAAAAAATAATGAAGAGTCTGAGTACCTTTTATTCAGGTTTTTTTTTTTTTTTTTTTGAGACTAGGTCTTGCTATTTTTGTCTGTGGAATCGCAGCCTCATGTTGCTCATGGTATCACAGACTCAAGCAATCCCTAGTCTCAGCTTCCCAGGTAGCTGGGATTACAGGCACATGCCACCAAACCCAGCTATTTTTTTGGAACTAGGTCTCCCTACGTGCCCCCAGCGGAACTCGAACCGCGATCCCTGGCACCAGCTGCAGCTTCCTAGGCTGCCGTTTATAGGCATGCGCCACCATGCCCAGCCTCCTTTTATTCAGTTTTATCCAGTAATATTTTATGAAATTATTGTAGGACATTATGATCCAGATGGACATGTATATAATCCATTGTTTCCCACTTGGACTTGTATTCATTTGTGTGTGTATGCACACACATGTACTGAATTCTACACAATTTCAGCAGTTGAGTAGATTTATGAGTCCATCACCACAGTCAATACATTGAACATTTTCATCACAAGGATCCCTCACAGTGCCCTTTGGGACTATAACCATTACCCTCTACCAACCATCTGAACAATTATAAGGCTCTCTCAGTTTATCTCCTTCATCTTGGTTGAGTTTTCATAGTTTGTAGTTTTTGACAAACTGGTCCATTTCTTTGGAGATGGCAAATACCTGAGCAAAGCGTTGTCCTTTACTCTTCATAAGGCTTCAAGATTTGTAATGGCATTCCCTGCTTCATTCCTGATATTAGTGATTTATGTTCTCTCCCTTTTTTGCTTTTTCAGTCTTACTTTCTCAGGTTTATCAATTACATTGAATTTTTTTCAAAGAACCAGTTTTATCCTTGATTGACTTTTTTCTATTATTTTTGTATTTTCAATTTCATTGACTTTGCTTTTTATTATCCCCTTCCTTCTGCTTGCATTGGTTTTTAAAATCTCTTTTCTAATTTTTAGAAGTAGGCACTTAGATTTTGATTTGAGGCTTTTGCTCATTTTTAATGTACATTTAGTGCTATAAATTTCTCAAAACTGCATTAGCCATTAGCTACATCTCTATATTTTGATATGATATTTTCTCATTTCCATTCAGTTCTATGTATTTTCATTTCCTTTAAGTTCTCTGGGTGATATGCATTATTTAGTAGTGTATTGTTTCATTTTCACCAGTTTGGAGGTCCTCCTATTTTTTTTTCTATTATTGATTCTTCCTTTGACTCTACTGTCAGCATAGTGAGGTAAGCATGCTACTAACTTCAACTGTTTTAAAGCTTTCAGAAGTCTGCTCTAATGTTTTGGTTGTGCACCATCTTAGCACATGTTCAGTGAAATGCCAGATAGGTCTATTGGTTAATGTGCTGTCCAGTCCTCCAATATGCTTTCTAATTTTCTGTCTAGGCAGTCACCCTGTATATATTCAGCATGCAGGTCCTGATCTACTTTTGTGTGGCTATAGTAACAGCCAATTTTTTAAAGATTTTGAAGTTTCATTCAGTCTGATTTATTTACCTGGTGTCAGTGGGACTCCCACTAGTGTTGCTGGTGTTACTTGACTGCGTAAAATGGATTTCCCCAGGCATGGATGCCCAGGACATCTCAAAGGAAAATGACAGAGAGTTGTGTGATACTCAGGCCCATAAGTTTCAAGAGACATTGACTCTGCATACACTGTGGTAGTGCCCCTTTGCAGAGAACCCAGGCAGGGGAGAGGAGTTTCCGTTCCAGAAGGATACAAACAACACTGGGCTGGGCCACGGTTGTCACTGGAACCTGTAACAGGAGCTGCTAGGTGCCCAAGTACCTCTTAGTGAGAAGTGTGTCTCAGATCTAAGAGTAAAGCTACCATATACCCTGGTCACTAACCTTAAGAGGAGCCCATACTAATCCCCTTGTTGTGGATTCAGGTTTATTCCTTTTCTGTTTGATCCATAGAAGGAAGGGATGTACCTGACTAATCTTCTGTTGCTAGCTCAGGGGTTAGGAAATGGCAGGTCTGACTGAGAGAACATGTCAAACTCTGTTGTTGCTCCAGTCTTGAAGTCCAAAGCCAACTTTCAGAATACGTGCACGCACGCTCTCTCTCTTGCTCTCCCTCACTCTTGCTCGCTCTCTCTTCTCTCCTCTCTCCCCTCCACCTCCCTACTCTCTCCCTCTTTCTCCCTTTTTCTTCCCTCCCTCCATCCCTAGTGCATTACTTCAGTTTATAGTTAGTAAAGAAAAGAAAGAACAAAAAGGTCTATGCATTTTGTCCAGCTTGGAAGCCTAGGTTTTTTAATTTTTGACATTGAGTAATATCTTGCTAAGTCTCAGATTCCTTGTTGGAACATAACTGTCTCATAGATTGTGATGAATGTAAAATAGATAGCACATGTAAAGCTCTTAGCTCACTACCTTCTATGAAATAAGCACTCAGAAAATGTCAGCTATCGTTGCACAATATAAAGCAATAATTAAATTTTGTGAAAAAAAAATACATGAATAGAATAGGCCAGAACGAAGGCCATTAAATAAATATATCTTTGTATGGTAGGATTGTGGGTACTTTTAAATTGTCTTTTATATTTCTCTGAATTTTCCAAATGTTCTATAACTAATAGACTTAGTTTGATAATAAAAAGTATTTTTAAATTAAGTATAATCTAATTATTTATACCTTATCAGTTCTAATAGCAATTATTTAAATATGTGTTATACAATCTTCAGACAAAACAAGAAAAATAATAAATGCAAGAAAATCCAAAGTTATCTTCCATTTCTGAGCTTTTGAACCATGAGAATAAAATGACTGGGCCAAAGCATTTAACTGCTGCTGCTTTGTTCTGAGACTGCCATGATTATTTCAAAGTCTCCTATTTCCCTTAACCCTTAGAATAACCTAATTAGCAAACTGCATGACAGCTAAGCTAGATAACTTAATATGATTCACAACCATGAATAAGACAAGCTCCTACTCCGTGGTCAGCCCAACTCAGAAACACTGCTTAGAACCAATGCAACAGAGAAGAGCTCCCTAAACAAAATGAAAATAATTACTTGCAAAGAAAAAGACTGTGTCATAAAACCTGACTGTCTAAAAAGGGTGCCCTGGGTGTGTGGGGAGAAGAGGTAAGCAAAAATATGAAAAAACAGACTGTTTTAGTGAACATTATCAACAAACATCTTGAGGGACTTTGACTTCAGTAAGCAGAGGATCTGCACAGATAGCTCTTACACTGAGGAATTGTGTCAACCTAACTTATGCCATAAGCTCAGGACTTAATTTTCTTAATTAAATTAAGATTTTCTTAAAATTTGATAATTTGCTGGAAAATTTCCAGGTCTCAATTATTCCCATGAGCAATATTTCTTTGGAAACAACTTTTTAAGTTTTTTATTATAGAAGACTACTGAATTTAGGGGGAAAGTAAGGTCAGATGTTTGTGTTTTATCTTTGGATATCTTTAACTTCAGGAAAAATGACTGAGGAAACATGCAAGTGAGTGTAAAGTTTAACTGGCTAAAAAATTATTTTATAATGTTATGTAGAGATAGACACACACAATTACCCTGTGTTAAAGCAGAAAAACATTGGTATAGTTTGTGTCCAACTTTAGGCATGCTTGACCTACAAAATAAGGGAGAAACAGTGCAGCTGATTGTCCACATGGATTTGTAAACCTCTACCAGGATAATCTTGGCAGCTCGTATTACATATGAACGTTAAAAATTCATTTTATTTCAAATACCATAAAATAGCATGCAGATGCTCACTTTAAATAATTTACATACCCATCAGATACTGATATACTAAAGTAATATGACCTATATTAATAAATATTGCATTATAAACACAGATGTGCCATTTTGGGGGGTGGGGCCAGGTTATATGTCTAAAAACATCTACTTAGGGCAAAAAATGTTACAACAACTAAAAGACAAAATAACAAAAAGAAAAAAGCTTTGAAACAAAAAGAAAATTTGCTTTACATGATTTAAAAATAGGTGAGGTCCTAAATAGGCTATTTTCCTATCCTATAAAAAAAAATTATCAAAAGCTGGTGAAGTTACCCAGTAGAACTACAAAGCTTAATTTAACCTTTGCTTCTTTTAATAATGAAGAAAGACAAATAGTAAGTCTAAACTAAGCTAATATGGTCATTTCAACCAGACCCCAGAACTGTATAAAAAAAAAATACACACAAATCTGTAAATAGCTTGACTTTAATAGAATATTTCTTAAACTATCAAATCATGAAGAAAATATGACAAGTTCCTCCAAGAAATCTTTTCTTTTTAAAACTATCACTTGTCATAGCAATACTATTAATATCACATAAAACATTTCAGATTTTGCTTCACATTTTAATGACTACTAAAATGTTTCTCAACATATCTGTCAAAAGTATATAATCAGCACAAGAGAATTCCTGATTCATTCTACATATTCTCAAAGTTCACTTTTAGTAGTCATCCATCAAGTATTAAACCAAGTTAATAAGTGATAGATAGTCAAAACAGTTTTCCAATTAATACTGATCCCAATGAAAACAGAAAAAGAGTATGGGTATATATCAAGCACTAAACAAGGAGAGGTTCTGAGGTTGAAGACCTGAGACACATGTTTTAATCAAATGGCTGTCAAGACTAAACTGACCTATTGCCTGGTAATGTGTGTAGTACCCATAATTTTCACTTTTGCCATATGTTGATGTATAGTATTTTAATTTATCTTAAGTCCATTTTGCAAAAAGGAAGGAAATATAAACAACAAAAATATAAAGGTTTAAAAAATTCCAAGCCGAATTTTTTAATGAATTTAGTTAATCATCACAAGCTACTTAAAAATACAACCTCTAAACAAATGAAATCTGTTATACCAATATATGTACACATATATGTATTATATATGTATTATGTACACTAAATGCAATCTAAACACTAGATGGAGATATACATATATGTAGTTATTTACATAAGTATGTTCGGCCACATGTGAAAGCTTGTCTATGCATGCAGTTAAAAGTTCACATTGAATTTATAAATATCACAATCGTGATAATTTTGCTGGTTAAGCATTTTAGATATTTCATATATCTAAAATTCATTTTCACTTGCAGGTTTAAAGGGAAAGTAAATGGGGCTTTTTAAAAAATTTTTGTGTTACATGCAATAAAATAGGATTTTTTTCGTCTCTAGATTAACTTGGCTCGAGGTGAGATTTGGCCTATTCAAAGAAAAGTAAGTGATGATTCACATGTCTGGGTATATATTAATTGACTTGCAGTAAATTGAAGGAAAAGAGTAAACAGCAGTGCCTGCATGTGCATTAATAAAGTTAGTTATAGACAGAGAGCACTATTACTCAGGCTCAATTTAAGCGATTCTGATAGCTTACAGTTTATTATATGATAGTCTAAGTTCATGTCAAAAAGCAACAAGCCCCAAACCCCTTGTGTGCCAACCAGGTACCTCAGACCCCAGGATGCCCGCATTCTAAATTCAGTCTTGCATGCACTGTGATTGATGTCACATCTCCTTCCTATTTCACACTGAATAATGGGGAACATAAAACTGCCTGTTCTGAAAAGATTTTTCTTTCCTTTTGCCCAAGGGATAATGTTTAGTACAATATATTATTTAAAATTTTAAATGTAATGACAATTCACAAGGAATTCTATGTACATCAAATAAATGTTATAATATCAGTATTTCAATCTTGTTTCTTGCTGGTTACAGATGAAGACGCAAAAAAAAAGTGGAAAAAATAAGTAACAATATAAAATAATGCTGTATCAACCCTGTGATGACTTCCACAAGAGAAAGCATTCTCACAGAAAAATTAAAACTCATAGAAATCATACTTCATGTCCTTCAAAATTAATTCAGTAAATTCTAGTCTATTAAAAAAAAAACAACAAAACTGTGAAAGATAACTAAGCATAAAAGTCTTAATACAGTATATATTTGACTTTGTAAACACACTGTACTTCCAATGAAAATATTATGGAAATTGGTAGAAATTATACAACAAAAAGTTCTACTAAGAGATAAATTCACAGTGGCATGTGGGAGGAGGGGTATCTAGCTGCCCCTTTGCTGATAAGCAAAGTAAAACCCTACTGTTGTTCTTTATGACAAATCTAAACAGAGGCCTCTGATTAATATTAGAGGAGTTATTTGGGGGTCAAAGGAATGATATTTTTCTTTATGAGCTTATTAACAAGTCAATCTATAATAGATAAGAGACACAAAAGAATTTAAATTCCAGATTTCACAGGAAGCTGTAAAATTCATTATAAACTTTCCAATATGTGATAAAGATGGGAGTATATTATGTGTTTATTTCTGGACTCTCAATTCTATTACATTGGTCTGTGTGTCTGCTCTTACTACAATACTGTTTTGGTAACACACTGTTTTGATTATTACAGATTCATAGTATAGTTCAAAGACTAGGAGTATGATACCGTCACTTCCACTTTTTAGTCAGCGTTGTTTTAGCTATTGGGAGTACTCTGTGGTTTGATATGAACTTCAGTGTTGCTTCTTCCCTTTCTTTAAAAATCACATCAGAGCTTTGATAGAACACTGAATCTATATCTTGCTTTGGGTAGAACAACCATTGTAACAATGCTGATTCTTACAAGCCATGAGCAGGGAATATCTTTCCATTTGTTTGTGACTTCTATTTCTTTTAACATCATCTTATAGGCCCTTCCCCTGTTTTGTTATGTTTACCTAGGTACTTTTTGTTACACTGTGAACACAACAAATTTTCTGGATTTCTTTACCTTCTAACTCATTGATTGGTATGCTCACATATTATTGATTTTCTATCCTTACTTCCTTTAGAGAAGTGAAAAGGGTAAGAATATGTAAGACATACAATTATAAAGTGATACAAAGAACCAGTCAAGATGAAAGATCAAAATGTTACTATTAAACTGGGACATGGATTCCCAAATCTTTTTAACTCTAAGAAGCCCTGTTTTAAACCCAAGTATCTAAATAGAACCTATGTGGTAGTAAGTGACCTTTCGGTATTCATTATTAGAAAAAATACATATTTTGTATTCAAGTCAGTAAGTACTGCTGGTAAATTATAATTTCCATATTCTAAATAATGGGCTATTAACACTTCAAGTTGAGTAAAAAAATGTTAATATTTTGCATTTAATATGAAGATCAAAACATATTAAGTAAAATTTTAAATCTAAGGGTTAAACCATAATAAAAATTTTATGAAACTAAGAATAAACAAGGTCACACACTCTAAAAAAAAATACTAGGGTTGGTCAACTATGAGCTACATATTTTCAACTGAGATTTTTCTGACATTATCCCATCCCAATTTGATTCACTCAAAAACTTGGGTAGATGACTGCTATGGACTGAATGTTTGTGTGTGACTCGCCTCCCCACACCAATGCATATGTTGTTGTGGGATATAGAGAAAAAAAAAAAAAAACAGTGTCAGGTAAAACCTATGCAATAGCAAACACTTGAAATCTAACTACAAAACTCAGACAACTAGAGGGGAGGCTGGCAGTGTGGGAGGAAGAGAGGGAAGGGGCCTAGTAAAGCATGGTGGAGAATTATTGGGAGTTGGGTGGTAGGAATGGTGTGGAAACATGCATTTTTAGAAATTTGAACTATGATACCTAAATACAAATGAGGTAAAAAAAAAAACAATGATGTAAACAAACTTTACTTAAACTTTAAAAATCAATAAAATCACACTTAAGAAAAATTCCTATGTTAAAAACTAATCTCCAGTGTGATAATATTAGGCAACACCTTTAGGGGTCACTGTTAAATAACTATGTCACAAGGACTAATTAGTGCCCTTATAAAAGAGATATGAAAGACACTAGAGAATTCATTTGCCCCTTTCACCATGTGAGATCACAGTGAGAAGAAGGCTATCTGTTAACCAGAGGCTAGGCCCTCACCAGACATGGAATCTGCCAACTGCCATGATCTTGGACTTCCTACTTTCTACAATTGTGAGAAATAAATTTCTATTATTTATAAACTATTCAGTCTATGGTGTCTATGCTATTTTGTCATAGCAGCCCAAACAGATTAGGAAATAAATTTATAAAATGTTACCTATCAACTAAAATTCTCTCCCAAAGCTGGCTTTGGTGGGAAGATCCCCTCTGTAACTTGTGGTCCTGCTGCCCACCTGATACTACTAGTTCTCACAAGTGATGGTGGAACTACATTTTCCTACCAGCTCAATTAGGTATGGTACCTTACTTCAGACAATAAAAACTCCAGGATTCATTTCCAATCAGAAAAGAGTCAGGATGCTCTATACCCACCATACTTCCTTCCCCTTGGACAAGCATTTGAGATGGTGGCTGCTACCTCAGCCCAGGTCTCTAAGGGACTGCAAGGAGCAGAAATTGGACTTGCCCCCACCTACCCACACTAGATGTATAGCCTAAGCATAAAATGAACTTAAATTTAAAGAACAAGACTTCAGTGCAGTGCTCTATGGATGCACCATACCACCTTCGAGGGTGACTAGGAGTCCAACACAGCTTGATCCATGCTATTTCCTACCCTGCATTTGCTGACCAAATACACTCCGCTCTAAATTAAGTTGCAATGGAAAAAAATGTCTTCTAAATTATTCTGGCATTTATAAACTGTTGGGAACTAAGATGGATACATATGGTCCCTTGGAAACTGAAGAATTCTTACAGAACTGTACTAGAAAATTTATAAGTAGTCAAGCATGTCTCCGTAGGCATTTAGAAATGAAATTGATGCTATAAAGGCCAGATAGTTGAAAGCATTTACTAAAGAGAAAAGCCTTTAGCCTAGAATAACATAATATATGAGGAAAATAATTCAAATATAAAAACTATATAATTCCTAGGCTGGAGAAAGGAATTAAATACGTCGAACAGCTGCAAAGTCGATTAGTGATAACAATCTATGAGTAAAGAAGTAATTATATTTCAAAAATAAAATGTAGCCTGTCTTAATGATTTAAAAAAAGGCTTATAACTTAGATTGCTCTTGGTGTTTTTTACTCTCAGGTAACAATCTGATCTTTTGAGGTAATTGAAAACCTAATATTCATTAAATGCTCTAAAATTATCATCATTTTGCACAGAATAAATCAAAAATAAAATTTAAACCATATGAATATCAAATTTAAAATACATTGCAACAATGAAATCCATATAATTCCTACCCATGTCTATAAGCAAGCATACCACAATCCCGCTCATGGAGCTCAGGGCTTGTTTTACTGAGAAATACAAGGAATACAATTCCAAACATTTTTCTCAGTGGTAAGCAAATGCCACCTTAAGTTCCCAAACACGACTTTATGTGGCTCTGTGTCATTTGTTACCCTCTATTAGAAGTGACTCTTAGAAGGGTATGAAAGAACAGACCATGAAAAAGGAAGTCACCTCCCATGTGCATAGGGCAGACTATGCCTGCTCTTTTCTTCAGATTTGAAAGCACTATCTCTTTAGTTATGATGTCTGTAGGAGTCTGGCCTAGTGACTTAAACTCAAGATCACAGTAAATAATGATTGCGCTCATAATACAGAAATTAAACACACAGAGTAAGACGATGGTTCACAGATGACAAGGTAGTGGGAGAACCCCAAAGTATACAATGATGTAAAATATGTGTGTGTGCATGTGCAATCAACAAATAAATAAAAGGCAAGATAAAACATAAACACGCAGAGTAGAACAAGTCACCAAGGGGAATGGGACCTACTTCTACAAAAGGTCAACTCGTATCACAATGCCATCTCAATGGTGATATCACAATTATTGTTATTGGTGACAGAAACATTAGCCAGTTGACTTTAAAAATAAAGTCAGTTAGTTAGCTTGAAGAGATCACTCAACATATTTTGGCAAGAAGTCTGAAACATGAATGAAAGCAACAATACCAATGCAAAATTTATAGAAAGTCCTGAACCGTGGCATCAGGAATGAGACAAACACTGAGTGAATGAAAGTGGTCCTCTGCAACGTCAGACCCTTTCACTTTTTCTTGTCCCATTTTGGCAAAACTCCTGAAGCAACGGTAAGTTCATTTTTATTTCCCTTCTTAGAAATCTTCCTTTGTATTTGATGCTTTTCCTTCATTTGCTCTTACAGAAGATCCCTTTTATAACTCTATGCTTTCCTTCCTAAGGTATTTCCAATAAACAAAAATAAAAGTGAACCTATCAAATTATAAGACAAGTTTATCGAGATAAGCTCATACGTACAATAGCTACTATAAGATGTTTTACAAATGAAAATATTCTTTATTTTATTAAATAAAGAATAAATCTTTTATTTTAATGTATTATTGACTCCAATCAATATTAATGTCATTTTTCAATGCTATTTAATCAAACAATACCATATGAACACTTACAAAGAAAAACTATCCTATATGCCAGGCCTAATAACATGAGCTGGGCACAAGAGCTTCCCCTGTCCATCTGTATACACTAGTCCTTCTCTCCTAAAGACCCAGAGTGCTGCCTGGAGTCTGAGTAAAAATCTATGATTGTTGTGTTGACCCATATATAGCAAGAGGTCATCCCCCATAATCTCATAAAGCATATGCTGAAAGGAATCCTTTTGATACCTGGGTCATCTTTTCCAATACTGGTACTAGGCAGGAAATAATGTTCCGCATTTTTTATGTGAGAATTTTACAATTACTAGATTTCTGGGACATGTGTAACTTACATAATATCAGATGGTAACATAGTAGAACTCCACCACAGATCAATAGGGAAATCTCTATCATTCTGAGTGAGATTTCTACAATTTGGTTTTGTCATTGACTACTTACATATTGATTAAATTTTTAAATCAATGTGAAATAATATAAAATAAGATTGTGTTAAATTTTTAAAATTTGTCCATAGAGGTTAAATATCACTCTTCTTCCCTTAGACATTCTTATCTCTTGTTCCTTTCTTTAGTTACATAATAATATATATTAAAGACATTTAGTATAAAATACTATTAAGCTAAATAGTTCTTTAATAACGTATTGGGTTAGTAGTTTATTTGCCTTAGTCATGCACTGGACTGATATCTACCCTAAAGAATGGATTCAATCTCAGCCAGCAATCACCTGTTGAAAAATTTCCCTATGTCAGATACATGTCCAAATGCAAAATTTTATGACATGGACATTGGAAAGTTCACGGCCTGTGGAAGACAAAAATAAGTATAAAAAGTAATATTTGTTAAGTGCCATATATGTGATACATACAGTGTTACAGAAACAATGACAATATGTCGTAGGGATAGCTATTGGAGGATTGATATTTTAAATGGTCTCTGAAGCATAAGAAGAACTTCACAAGAAAGCAAGCACATGAGGAAAGACATGGAGGTTTAGAAGTACAGAATGGTCAGTGTAAATGCACTGTGGTACAACAATAAGAAATACAACTTTGAACACATAGAAGTATATGGAAGGAATTTTATTGAGGGCTTCGTGTGCTCACCTAGAAAACTTCTACCTTGTTCAATTTATAATTAGTTTTAAACTTTAAAAAAAGTAGCTCTCCTGCCCACCTGTGACTACGCATGTGGCTCTCTTTTTCTTTCTTCTTTTCCTAATAAACTTACTCTTTAAAATTATGTTAAAAATATATTCACATATAAATCTAAATATATATAAACATCTTCAATTAGCCCGATATTTTAGATTAAATACACTTTGCTATACTCAAAGATAGACTATGTTCAATTTTGACCTAAAATGAATGTCACTTAGAAAACATAGATCATGCTTAGCAAATGGAAATTACCATGTTAAATGTTTGAGAGACTTTGGAAATCTGTTCTTTGGTAGATAACATGACAGCAAATTAATACTGAAAGTTTAACTGGACTTCCCTCCAATAAAATAAAATCTCCTGGAAGGGGATCTACTCTCATAATTTTCTGCAGACAGACAAGAGGAAAACCTGTCCTATCATGGTGAAGATATAAAAAGAGTGGTTCCTCAGACAGTTTCCTATAAATTCCTTGATATATTTTAAATACTTCTTTGAGTTATTACATTATAGACATATGAATAATGGTTTTCAAAGTGTCAAATTAATTTACAGGGATTTGGACTCGTTTTTGGCAAAGCTTTAAAGAAATAACTTTTATAACATCTTTGGTCAAATTACCTAAATCACAATACAGACCATATTTATGACAGACCAAAAATAGCTGTTTAATTTTAATGCATTATTCCTGCACTCATAAACGATTCACTCTGTTCTCTAATTACTTGGCCGCTCCATAGCATATGTCATAGAAGATATCAATCAACCTTGCCCAGATTTCTTGAAAGTCTTCATTTCCTTAGATACAAGTTCACTGCTTTCTCCTCTAGCTTTTTATGGCTCTTTTTCAATCTAGGAGGGGGATCACTTTTCTTCCACTTGGCCGCTAAATGAAGGTTTCTTAGCAGCCTGACCCCCTTCTTGTCTGATTTTCTGGAGAGGACAATGTAAAAGGCCTAAGAACCAAATTTGTTTACATCTGAAAATTTTGTGATCATGTCTACTGGTTGCCGCTGAGTAGCAAGTGCAGTTCAGAGGAGGAGTGAGCTCTCCAACCAGCCCCTTCACTAGACTACCATGCCAAGCTGCAGCTGCAGCTTACCATCTTAAAGAGGGTACTCTTCACTCATTTGTTTAGATACTGTATTCACGAGGTTCCTATGATGTCTGCAACTTTTCATAATCTCACTCATTCCCATGACTCATCTTGTGGTGAATGACCAACTTGGCGACAACTGCCACATTTAATCAGTCTACAATCATTTATTGAGCACCTATTACATGTTATGAATTATGCCAGTTGCCAAGAGTTCAAAGACAAATGAGCTGTGACCCTATTTTAAATGAGCCTGCATTGCAGGGTAGGGAGCCAGGCAAGTACATCAATCTCTGCTGAGCTTCGGTCCAGAGTTTCCAGATCGCAAGAATCTATCTCATGTGGACAGTCTGAAGTCAGCACAAACGAGGCCTGCCTAAACTAAATTCCTGCACATATTTGCATTCTGGACATTGCCAATAACACTACATAGGCCTAACAGTTCTTTCACTTTCCACTAGCATTCCAAAGAATCAATCAAATGATGTTTAAATTACATTGAAGTAACTGCTACAAATGAAGTACTAATAACTGTATAAGCTCTTCACACTCACGTTTCAGTGACTAAGTCAGTGTACATAAGATGATGCCTCAGCTACAACAACAAATCCTAAGTTGCTGACAGAGAAGTTTTTAACCCTGAAAACTAGAGGACATAAGCAACGAGAGGGGGCTACTGTGGAAGAAGTCTTGCTTCTTGTCAGCATAATAGTAGTGAGGCTTGTTCAACAATCCAACAACTAAAACAAAAGATGTTTCTCATGAGAAATCACATCAGAAATGACTGAATTGAAAGAACAGGAGGAACATGATGCCAAGTTGTGTGCCAAGATAAAGAAGGGAAAAGGAATTCAACAAAAACACCTCTCAAGGAGGGCTCTTCTGTCTTTGGCACCTCTAATCATAAGATCATAACAAGCAAGAGTGGTTAAATGTACCCTGGGTCTCTTTCGCTCTCCCTCTTTTATTCTTTGAAAAGTGTTATCCATTCACCAAAGCAATTTCCTCTCCAACAGGGCCTGAAAGGGCCATTTGGTCCTTCCTCCATGTCCAAGACATTCAGAGAGGGGAGAGGGAGTATCTTCAATTCTGTGCTCTAAGCCTAGCACAGAAGCAAATGCATTGGCAGATATGATGAGATTGTGTGTACTTACTCAATTCTAATGTGCAGGGATTCTGTACTATGACATCTGAAGTATTTCAGAATCTCCCACCATGTTCCTTTCCAGTAACGAGATGGGGGGTACACTTTAAGAATAAAGAATTATGCATTGCTCACAGGGTGAGGGAGACATGTTTGGAGTCAAAACTTTATTGCCCTTCAGAAAAAATAGAAATTTACTATTTCTGAACATATTTCAGATTAGCAGATGGAAACATATTAATTAAAGACAAAATTAATGAAATGAAATTTAGTCTGAGACTGATTATTTTTTCCAAAAAAGAACTACTTCCAAGATAAAGATGGCATATTGAAAGCATATTTAATTCTCTTCATAAAATTCATTATAATGACAGTAAACAGATTTTCTTTAAAGACAAAGGGATACAGAGGGGAGAATACAAAAGATCCCTTTTACAACTCTATGCCTTCCTTCCTAAGGTATTTCCAGTAAACAAAAATAAAAGTGAACCTATCATATAATTATAAGACAAGTTTACTGAGAGATAAGCTCATACTTATAATAGCTACTGTAAGATGTTTTACAAATGAAAATATCCTTTATTTTATTAATTTAAATCTTTTATTTTAATGTTTTATTGACTCCAATCAATATTAATGTCATTTTTGTCATTTTTTCAATGCTATTTAATCAAGCAATACCGTATGAACACTTACAAAGAAAGGCTATTCTACTATATGCCAGACATAGTAACATGAGCAGGACACAGATTTTCTTTAAAGACAAAGGGATCACAGGAGAGGATACAAAAGGTGGACAGATGGAAAATGTGATAGCAGAGGAAAACATTATAGTCACACAAGAAGCCTGAATCAGAAGTGATGATGGGGAGACCAAAAGCTAATATGATTTTCAAGGGACATCCCTAAAGGATTTCCAGTAGGCCTACCATAAAGAGGTGTGGAAGAGAGCCAAGTTAAGGAAGACTGCCTGAACAAGAGCTAAACAATCAGTAAAAAACAATAACAAAAACCAGTATATGGATGCCATTTCCCATCTTACATAACCTCACGCCTACTGGTTACCATTCTGTATGAGCACTAGAGGTGCACTCTCTTGAGAGAGTAATACAAGTGTAGTTGGACTCAGAATCTTGAGAAGTTAAGTCAACATGCATTCCTGTAAACAGGGAGATGACCTGAATTTATGCAGTCTGCCCCAAACCAACTTCCTGAACACAGGCAGACAGCTTGTCACCTTCTAGGCAGGAGACTAGTAAACTCCTCTCTAGGGAATCAAACTCGCTCAAGGGAGAAACTAAAGTGCCAACATCTAGAGTCAAGCTCTTCAACTTGACAATCCAGTCAGATCACCCCAGTAGGGCTAAGAGTCAGCAAGCTGCTTAGAAGGAAGCAATTCACAGTGGCAGCCTGATGAATACCTGCTGACAGAAAGCTGTAATTTTCTTAGAATAAACATGTATTTTTATTATATTTCATAATCCTAGAGCATAATAGTACCATAGTAAACTCCCATTATAAGAAATACAATGCAAATTTCATAGCATGACAATCAAGTTGCTTCACAATCCTACCCAGCCTTATCTCTCACTTCAGTTCCTATCACAAGACCAAGAAAGTCGCATACAGAGTCTAGCATGCAGAGTTTGTGCACTCACACGGACCTGAGCTCAAACCCTGGTTTGAGCACTTCCTCATTGTGTAAATTTTGGGCCAGTAACATAAACAAAAAGATGTTTTAAAGTTATGATGAAGACACATAAATACTGAAAAAAAGGTATAATGCATTAATGCAATAGTTGCACAAAACAGTACATAGAAATCAGTTCCATTCACAGGATACTAAATCATGAAACATGAACCTGTTTTGATGGATATCACATCAGTGGTGGCAGTTATATAAGTGACTGATTAGGTGAAGGGAATGGTGGATTAAAAGGGATTTGGGTGACTTTAAAGGGATTATTGGAATGTTTTATATTTTAAGTGCAATGGGTAAAAAACTCACCAAAGGATACAGTTTTAAAACTGCATTTTACCACGCAAATTATATTTCAGCTAAAAAATAAGAATATCAGGAAAAAAGGAGTACTTTTATTTGAGGTATTATTTAATAGTCAATAAAAAATATGGTTTTATAATTCAGTTAAGCAGCTAAATTGATAACTGATTGATAATTACTTCTTAACCGAATGCTACATTTGTTAAACTAGAGATTTCCCCAACAAAATGTCAATTGTTAAAAATAGAAAAAAATCAGATAGCATAAAGGAAAAAGTCACTTCAAATTCACCATAACAAAACAAGGATTTTTAAAATTTCTTTTTTTTGCTTCCAGACATTTTTCTATGCATAAATCATTCTGCTACTGCAACTCAATCATGTAGGGAGAAATTATGATTTAAGAAAAAAGTAATAATTAGTTATCACATTACATATGAATTTACACATTTTAAATACCAGATATTGACGAGGAAAGAAAGTTGAAAATATATAAAATAATTTCTAAGATGTAAGGAAAAAATCCAAGATGGTAAATAGTATATATAAATATTATGATTTATATGTATATATTAAGACATACATGAAAAATTTCTCCAAGAATATACAAGAATCATTAACAATTGTTAGTTTTTTAAGGTATTTTTTTCTTTTTCTTTTAATGTGCTTTTTTAATCTGAGTGGAGATGGGGGTAGAAAGGTCTATATATACAGATTTTGTCATATAATGAAAGCTAAGGTTACATGTAAAAAAAAAATTAGGGATCATCTTTTAGAAGGTTCTCATTTTACAGCTGAGAAATCTTTAAAGCAGAGAGGTTAAGAAACTTGTGTAAGGTCACACAGCTAATAGGAGGCATAATTCAACCTGGACAACAGTTCTTTCAGTTCCCAGACTAAGTTTACTTTCAAACTGAAATCACAAAATAAAACAATCAAATATTATTAAAATTAAGAATCAGAGTCATAAATTTTTGGTTGTAAAATTCAACACTAAAGCATGTAATTTGAATAAAGTAGATTTCATTTTTAAATTAAACCAACAAATAAGCAAGGGTAATCTTTTCAACCCACCATAGCTTTGTTTTAATATAACTTAACACACTTAACACAACCAGGCTAATGAAAACTAATGTACAAACCTTTTTATTTTATTGGCTTTGATCCAAAATAAATTGGTAATTTTATTAAACTAAACCATAAGGCTAAATGCACTTATTACCACTTTATAAGACCCTTAGCATCTATTAGTAAAAGGATTTTGAGAAAAATATCTATCAATGTTCTTGCTAGGAAAACATTGAACTTTCTCTGTAATAACTGCCTATTTTTCACATTGATTTTAAAACATTTAAATTATTTTATGTGAAATAATTTCTCTACAACTAATTTTTAAGATGGAGAAAATGACCCATTATATTATCTTAATTAAAGATCACAGTAATGAAGTATCACTTAGGAGGAGTTCCAAACCACATAAGTGGCTAGCAATTCTACCAGAAGTAGTGCATGTGGTAATTTGTTAGCCTAAACTCAATTTAACCCTCTAATTTTGGTGAACTTTGAGGAAGTGGAATTGTGATGTTTCTGAAAATAATGTAGCCCACATGCAAAAACAGACAAGAACCTGATCCATATTTGTCCAATAACAGATACCATTAACACTGAAAACTACTACACGCTCAGAAGTTACAAAGCCTTCTCTGACAGTTTAATGCAATGTCTAGATAACCCTGGACGTTTTCATGTTTCATATAAATAGAGTTTTAGTTTTGCTAGCTAAATATGGAGACCTTAACATATAAGAAAAGAACCATGCACATCAATGCTAAGGAACCCAACTGACTCACCTCACAAAACAGCACTGGAGTCTATCCATGTGAAAGGAGTTTACAACCAAATACATCCTAGGAAAGCCTCCAACATGAAAGAGAGAGACTAAACAAGAAAAGATAAAAAACAATGCAAGAAAAAGCACAAGCAAATGAAGATTAGCAGGAGTATAAAAGACCATACTTAGCTAAGAAAAAAATACTGTAAAATAATGAAGGGAAGAAAGTGAAAAAAAAGGGGGGGGAGCATAGGAAAGAAAACTAGGTGAAAATCAGTGGCTCAATCCAGTACCTACAATAGGAAACCAGCAATAGTTCTAAAGAGACAAAAGCTAAGAGGAGAGAAGGAACCTGTCAAAACAAAACCTTTCCCAAAGTCCATGAATGAATTCATTCTCAGAATAATAAAAATTTCTATATTTAAGTCACATGTAAGTAATCCCTAGTTTCTTTTAAATCATAGTATGCTAGTTTCCTTTAGTCTTTAAAAATGGGTCTTCTTAGTCAACTTTTCTATTTACTTAATAATGCTCACATCCTTCAGCTCTGTTTGAATTTTTTAATTTAGTGTTATCCTATATTAGAAATGAATTCCAACCAGTCTGACCAACAGCAATCCTGATTTTCAGTAAGTGGTCAGAGAGAGGATGAGGCTCTAGACCACATATTCAGGGGCTTCACTGTATCCTATTCCATGAGATCAAATTATACAGATTGACAAAAACACTTGAGTCATTTTTTTCACATCTATAGATATAGTTCAACTATTTTCCATCTTCATCTGAGTATTTTAACTTTTAATCCACTGGCAATATTTCTCTGCCCCTCAGGTATCCACATTAATTCAGTTTTCCCTTTCTCTGTGTTTCTCCCGATTTTCTCTCCATTGACTGAGTGTTTACATTGGTCACATTTTTCTAAGGTGATTAAGTTCAGGGCCAGGGAGGAGAGTAAGAAGTCAAAGAATGAAAGGACTGAACCAGGGCCATGAAGCAGAAATTAAGATAAGGCAAAATTCCAGAGGTTTTATTAACTCTGGAGAATGTGAAGAATTCTAGGATGATTATCTGGTTTCTAGTCTAGATGAAAGGATTTGAGTAGCAAAAATCCTATCAGAAAGAACAAGAACTCCATAAGAAAGAATAAAGACCTTTTCTTTATCAAGACTGATGGCAATGTTCACCATAACAACCTACAGGACGCTATAAGAATTGCATTAGAAAAGTCCTATGTTAGGAGATGGGATGGGAATACTAAACCCAGGATTGTCACTATTTGGTATAAGCAAACTGGGACAGAATTTCACTTGGGTTCAATTTACTCATCTGTGAGGGAAAATGAAGGCACAAGCTATGACTCAACTTACCATAGGCTAGTGACTTCTTGATAATCAAACTCTCCGAACAAGCTGAGGAAATGTGAAAGCCTGACACAACTAAGTGGGAAGATCAGCACGAATGCGACCTATTTAATTAATTCTTATTTGCCACAAACAGCAACCCTTAGCAAGTTTGGTGAAGAGAACAAAAAGGAAAACCACAAAGAGAGAAATAAGGTAGTTACAGCTGCAGAAGAAATGACAATTTATCTATCAACAGTCTGGCCAAAAAGAAAAAAACTTAAAAGCAAATCTACCAGTCAAATACCTCAAGTTAAAAAAGAGTGGTCCTGAATCATCAGAGGCACTATTAAATTGCATTGAGTAGCCTCTGATTAAGAAAACATAGGAAACTAAGAAGGTAGAAACTGTATAATACATTTTATAAAGATTTCCATCAAAAATGGTTAAATTTTAAAGATTTTAGTCCTTGAAGGTGTAAGATTCAGTTACCTGGAAAACTAATTTATGATCAGTTACCTGGAAAATTCCATCTTATTCTGGAAAATGACCAGATAAATGGGCTGTTACTGAAAGTGCTACTTTAGTACAAATAAATGAGTCAAATTTAAAACAAAACTCTGCTTAATTTCTAGACAGCTTATTTTACCTGCACAGTAAAGAATTTCCTATAAATTACTTGTATATTTAAAATATTAATGTGTAATGCTTTATATTGTTCAGATAAGCATCCTAAGTAGTGAATTAAAATCATTATTTTTTAAGAATAAATTTTCCCATGTATCATTTCTATAAATGTTTTTACCTGGGGCCAGGGGAAGTTACAATAATAAATAATTATAAATAATGAAATTAATTACCTACACTAATGGGGGAGAAAATAGCATGGATAACACCAACAAATTAATATTAAAATAATTTACTTTTACTATCTGAATTGTACTTAAACAGTGGTACATAATTACCTATATACTCAATGCACTCTAACAGCCCTACAGTCCCTGTTGGTTAGACTTTGAGTATGGCTAGAAATAATAGTGTCTCAGTGAAAAAAAATTCAAGGACAAGTAGCTGCTAAAAAATGCAGGTAATTTTTTTTATTAAAAAAAAAAATCTAAAGTTAAATATACCCCCAACACTGTCTCCCAAATATTCATTATTCATCTGAAAACTAAATTTCTTTCACATTTCTCAACTACCCTTTTGTAACTGAAGTCAAAACAAATGAATATTTCAATGCAAAATTACAGGTATATAAGGGACACGGCAATAATAGAGAGCATCAACTAAATTCAATCTGAAATGTGTCCCAAATTTATTCAAGCAGAAAGGTGGACTTGTGAGAAAAAAAAAGAACAAAAACCCACAACCCACATTTAATATCAACTGAAAACTGCATGTGCTTGAGGGTCAGTACTTTGGTTTGATCATCAGGAACAGATCTGATATTCAGAGTAGAGTTCACAGTAGTCAAATCTTATTAGACTCTTAAATGAGCGATTCATTCACTGATACATGAAACAGAGCTATTTTGGCAGAACATTGTAAAAGCATAATTCCAAACACCGGTCATATCATTTCCAAACCAGAAATTTAACAGAAACAACTGACTGTTCAAGAAGTGACAAACAAATTTTTAACAATACTGAGATTTGACCTTCTGGATAGTTGTCTGTTTTCATGCATAGTGATATAATAAGGCAATGATGAATTCTTTCAGAAAATATGTTATCACACAAATTTCTTATTGGATGTAATTCCAGAGTCACTAGTACTGTTCTTGAAGTAAATGGATGCTGATATTTCATGTATGAATTTAGCTATTGTGGATCACATTTTTATTTCTCATTCATGCACGTATGGCAACTTCATAGTACAAGTAATTTTGAGTCAGATTATTTATCTTGCATGGCTATATATTTGAAAGTATTACACTGTCCATGTTATCCCAAGTAAATAGCAGGAATACTATTTCCCCTCTATTGTTCATTCCACCCATATCTTTTCCATTTGTAACACAAAAGTAAATCTAAATCTATGTTCTAAGTATACCCTCCCTTCCCTGCTGGCCTTTCTGATTCATTTTGCATATTTCTCTCATGATTTCTTGTCTTTCTATAATAAATTACCAGCATATGTCCTCTGGTTATCATGTTAGTATTATGGTTAAAAACAAATTTACCTTCAGTAATTTGGAAAGTACCAAAATTTATAAGTATTTAGCCACGGGAGAAAAAACATAAAATCTATGAACTTTGATTGGAAGTATAACAGGGAGATACCACAGAAAATATTACTGCACTAGAAATATCTTATTCCTGCTTTTAGGCAAGCTGCAATGGATTGCTTCTAAGACTCTATGGTTCTATGGATCATTATTGTTAAATGTGTACCAAAAAAGTCATTGCTATTTCAAGTTGATATAATGAACTTATATACACATATTATAAATGTGAGTGCAAATTGGTGCTAGGTTTTGAAAATGTAATTTGAAATACTTCTCAGAGGTTCTTACTCTTTGATCTAGTTACCACATTCTGGGAATTCTATCCCAAGGAATGCTCTTATATAAACTTTTATGCCCTAAGTGCTCAACACATAATAGTGAAAACTTAGAACTCTGCCATTACAACAGTGTTAAATCATGATTTGTTTAAATGATGGAATTATATTATTTTGCCATTAAATTGTTGCTTAAAATGTTAAGAGGGAAACAAGGCTATGATGGGAACATAAATTATATATAGAGAGAGTATGACTTGTAAAACTGTATCAAGTGAACAGCAAAGAAGCATGACAAAATGGAAAACCAAATATTTCTCAGTAATTTTGTTCTCTAACTATAATCTACGTATTTCGATAACTACACATTTCTTTTAAAATCAGGGGGAAGTGAAGATGATGTTAAAGAAGTAAATTTGATTTTCTATCTTGGTGGTGTAGTAGAGGGTCTGATAGACTAGGACAGGAAAATGCAGCTTTTTCTGTGACTTCAGAAAGCTATCTTCACATATCTCTACAATTGCTAAGATGCCTTCCAGGTGTGTCACAGTGAGACTCCAGGTTAGACCAGATGAAGCAGCAATACAGGAATGTACCTGCAGTGCAATCTATACCACAAGCATCTGGTCAGCACATGGCCCTGTCTAACAACCCACTCCCAACAAAGCGGTCAGCCAGAGGCTGATGAGCCACCTCCCCCAGCAGCAGTCCTAGCAGGCTTTAAATTATTGAGATTTTTGTTTGCTTGCTTGCTTAATTTTAAATATCAGCCACAACAAGCACTTCAAGCACTCTGAATATCCAACATTATGCAGAAGTAAATACAAGTCTCTCCCTGTAGTAGTATGCAAACTCAAGTTCTACATCCATAAGCTCCCACTATGACATGGCCCTTTCCTCAATCTTCAAAACGAGCAGCAGCATCTCCTTTTCTGAGTCATCTCCTTTTCCGAGTCTGCTTCCATCATCACATCTCCCTTTCTGATGCTAACCCTCCCGCCTCCTTCTTATAGGTCCTTTTGTGATGGGGTGTTAACACTAGATATTCCAGATTAATCTCTGCATGTAAAACAACTAAATAAGTCACATTTTCAAAGGTAACATTCACAGATTGCAGGAATAAATATGTGGATATTTCTAGGGGCTATCATTTTACCTTCCAGGCCAGTCTACCCTATCTGCTAAAATCAGTAGCTACTTACCTCCTGGCCATCCCTACTCCTAATTGATGAAAATTTTAGCACTGAGGCACTGTCTTTTTCATGACATCACAACCTCTGTCATCATTCAATGTGCACACAGACAATCTATCCATCATGCTAACCTCTCAGTTCTTTGCTGTCATCACTTCCGAAGAACTTTTCCTCCATCCAACGTAGTCACCCCATAACCCATACAATCCCTACCCCATGATTGTATTCTAGAGACCTTGATAAATCTCACTCTCAAGTGTCCTGCCATATCTCCAGTTCACACACTCAATCAGGGCCACTGTATTGTACAATCAGGACACTATCAGAAGGCAATCCTGCTATTATAGCTCCAAACAAGAACTGATCTCCACCAGAACCTCTAAAGCATAGCAACTGGAGTATCTTTACTGTTGGCTCCTACAATCATCTGCAACCTCAATTTCTCCCCAGCTTAGATTCCACGCTCCATCGTTATAACCATAACTTCAGAAGTACCCCTAAGTCTCTTGTCCTCTCACCATCTACCACAGAATCCTGTGATATCAGATGAAACCCAGCACTCCACCCCTACCTCCCATGTGTACAAATAGCTCAACAGTGGTTTATGAAAGAAAAAAAAAAACATCACAAAACCAAGCTAACCGGATCTTACTTTAAATGATGTTATTACAGGGATAGAGTCTAAAATCACTAACAACCTTAACACTCCCTGGAAACCTAGACTCCTGTAAGCAATGAGTATATCAAGTCCTTGTTGTAGTTTCTAAGTTCTACACTCACCAATAAATGGAAAAGTAGGTTCTATGAAGGAATACTTGATTTAACAACAATGATAAATTAAGCCTAGAAAATATATTTGTACCAGAAAGAAAATATTCAGAATAATGCGGATATGTAAAAAAGTTACAGAAGTTAGTTTAAAGGGGCTCCCATTAGTAATCCAAGCAAAAAAATTCGTAATTATGGTAAAATATTCAGTAAATAAATGAATGGCAAAGAAAGTTCTTCCATACAGTAGGATGCCTATTAATAAATGAGGAAAGAATGATGGAGTTTTAAAAAACATAATTTGGTGGCCCCTGTTCTAGTAGTTGGCTCAACTGAGAGTCAGAAACGGATGCTAATATTGGGGGGAAGTCTGATGTGAAAGAGAACATTGGTCTTGGAATATCTCCTCACAAACTAATGTCAATTATAATAGAAAAACTCATGGCCAAGTGACTGAGGCTAGCACAACAATGAGAAGTACTAAGAAGAGAACAGTATGAATGACTTCTGTGGTATTCAAGTCAAAATTCCTGCTGAGGGCTAAACAGGAGAAAACACCGGGCAGATACAGTTTGAGGGATACTGAAGAATGAAAAACATAAATTTTTAGAATTATCAGCATCATGAAGATGAGGAAAAGAATACGACACCACTAAAGACTAAAAGAGACAAGAGACAAAGCAACAAAATGCAACAAGTTGCTGGATGTTTGGCAAAGTGGGGGCAAGCTGTGTGGCTAGGATTGGCAGTGTTATATTGGTTTCCCAGTTCAGATGCAGTTATGTCGGCTAGTGTTCTTGTTTGGTGTTTTGGCCTTTTCTTTTCTTTTTTTTTTTTTTTTTCACAAATTCAAATAAGCAGAGTCTTCCTCTACTAAAAAGCCTAGATCTTAAGGAGGACAAATCCTTCACAGAAAATAACATTTGAACTCTCATTATGTCCCTAGAAAATCAAGTTCAAACTCTTACCATGCTCTTAGATCACCTCTCCTGTCTGTCTGACCTCACCTCCTTCCAATTACTCCTAGCTAATTACAAGTAGGGTCCCCATACCCCATCCTTCCTGCAGTTTTCAGACATTCCAAGCTAGTTCTGTCCCAGGACTTCTTCACACTCCATTCTCTTCCCTATACTGGCCCTCCTATCATCATACCTCATATCCTCATAGCATACAATCAGGACTCTGCTTAATGTCATTTCTCCCAAGTGACTGCCCCTAACCATAACACCCATGCCTGAAGCTCAATCATCACACCTTTATTTTATTTTCTTTATAGTTCTTAACACCATTTGCAGCTCTAGAGAGTGTTTCCTTACTTGCTTGTTCTCTGCCTACCACACTAGACTGCCAAAATCATCACATTCACCATGGTATTCTCATTATTTATGTGGGTAATACAATGTAAGCATTTAAAAAATGTTAAATTGACATTAACAGAAATGCACACAAACTTTCACACACACAAAAAAATAATCATTTAAAGATGGGGTTTTGTGATAAATGGCAAAATAACTGTATTAATGACCAGTGGCAGCATCTAGAACAGATCGACCAACCAGACACATGCCATGAATTATAGAATTTATATTATTATGGAAAACTGAAACTGAAGATTGATTCATAGCAATTTCACTGACAACCTGCCATCTGAACATTAAAAAAGGTAAGTGGAGAGCATATCAAGGAAAAAGGTTTTTTGGAGTTGCTCAAATGACAAATGTCTTCATAATAATATAAAGCTAAATCTGAAAGACACATATAGGATTCAAAAATGCATACTTCAGTGGTTTGTATATGCATCAAGAATAAAAATCAAGGAAATAAAAGACCATCCATGGCTCTGTGAGGCTGTGAAAAAAAGTAAAAGAAGCAGAAACAGAACACAAATGAGACAGATTGATGGCATGAAGAAAAACTTGACAAAAATAAATGGGACTGCAGGAAACAATCACGATGGTGAAAAGAGAAATGAAAGTAACCATTCCATCCAGTGTTCCCAAGCAAAGTGCTAGAGGAAAGTATAACAAGTAAAATAAAAATTCTACCACAACACTATCTGCAGACCATGAAAACATTTCCATATATATGTAATACATGTACTCCCATCATAACATACAGGGAAATATCTGTTATAAAAAGGAGACTGATAAAATTTCTATCTAAAACAATGATTATTACATCAAGTCATAAGGGAAAACTGACTTTTAGATTTTCTCAAATATATGAAAAATATTGCCAGTTTACAGTGAAATAGGTATTATGATAAAAATCCACAGTAAATCCTATAATGTAAAATTAGATGATTAAAATAAAAAATCCTATAAAGGCCAAAATTGACTTATTTGAGAGCAGGGGTATATTAGTATCTTATTAATCTCTAGCCCAACCCCATTTTAAGCCCTTGTAAAATCTGAATTTTATTTAAGTGAACAAAATTACATAGGACAAGTTATTACATTAAATTTGTTAGTATTTTATTGGTCAGAGAATAGGGAGTTAGGGAATTTCCAAGCAGAAGCAATCTTCTACAAAGCAACTGAGACAAGAAATAACAGGGCACTTGGGGGAAGCCACTGGGAAGATCAACTCTAAATATGGTTTCCATGTTGATATCACCCATTCAGAGGCCGTCCCTTCATCAGAAATGGGACTCAGAGAGGAAAAAAAAGTGCTGACAGGAATCAAGTGTAATGAACACAACCGTAGAGGCAGTTACAATCAGAAGGATATTGTACATGTCACAGCTATAAAAACGTTTTCCAGGTTCCTGATGCTGAGGGACACTACTAAGTTAATTCTGCTCTCTTAGCAACCAGACTGGCCCTTAACAGCCCAGAAGATTAAAAAAAAAAAAAAAAGAGAGAGAGACGTGGGGTGTAGACCTTAGGGGCCAAGAGGGTTTTCCCTAAGAGCAGATGAACAAAACATCATACACAAACTTGCCAGATGAAGGAAGAACAGAGGCAGAAAATGAATCGCTGTATCCAGACATGCTCCTGATGGTGTGGATCCACCAGAGATGCCCACCTTCTTCTATAGAAGTGGTTTTTCTCTTTTGTGTACATAAACTCCATTTCTACTCCTAAGGAGCTGATGATGTTTGGAGAAAAACATTGACTGGTCTTCCACTAAATTCATAATCAGAATCTTCAAATAAGCCCTTCTTGCTGCTTGGCAATCCTGTCTGCTCCACTCCCTCTTCCACTCCCTTAAATGATGATTTTATACCCCTTTCCTCAAACCTCCTACATCCCCTCCCTTTCCTCATTTTCAGCTTGCTCCTATTTCTCTGAGATAATAAATACAACCAGCAAGATCGCTGCAGGAGCATGCACCACCTCATCTACCCATGCACACCTGATCTTCTGCCCTCTCTCCTGCTACTCCAGATAAACTGGGCACATTCCTACTTAAGGTTAAAACATGCATTTTTATACTAGATCCAGAATATAATTCCAACAAGTCTACCTGCTCCTTCTTTACCAATACCTTTTCCCTTTTTGCTGGATTTTTCTTCCTAGGTCTGAACTATTTTCCCATTAAAATTTAAATTCTATCACTCTCTCCTCCTACTACCACTCCTTTTCCTAGTCAACTGTACAAAAAACTCCATCTTTGCATTCTCCAATTGCTTTCTTTCACTGTCTTTGTAAACCACTCCAGCTAGGTTTTCATCAATATTACCCATCAAAACTGTTCCTCTAAGGTCACCAATAATCCAAGTTGCGGAACCCAGTGTCCAGGTGGCAGGCTTCTCTCACTGTCTGCTGCAGAGGTTTGCATGAGAAACCTTCCTTCCCTGGTAGACTTCCTGGACACCACAGTCTCTGGTTTCCTTCTGCTTCTCTGGGTGTTTGACCTCAGTTTCCTTTGTTTCTTTTAACTATGCAGATTTCTAGCTATTGTAGAATCCCAGTATTCAAGAGACTAGTTCTCTTTTTCTGTCTGCACATACTCCTGTGGCTTCATGCAGTCTTGTTTTGAAGCCTCCTTTTTTTTGGTTGTTATACAAATTGAACACCCCCCTCACTTTTATTTCTTAGCAGAACTTTTCCAAAGCCTAACCCCAGATTTGTGCAGCCCACCACCTATCTGACAGGTACACCTGGATGTCTAAGAAACATATCAAAGTGAACACACCTAAAAAAGTTCATCCTACAAATAGGTAAAGAGGAACTGAAGCTATCATTACATGCAGATGACATGATTCTATACATAGATGACCCAAAAAAATCCACAGAAAAATTGCTTGAAATAATAAACCAGTTCAGTAAGGTAGCTGGATACAAGATCAACACACAGAAGTCGGAAGCTTTCCTATACACAAAAAGTCAAAAAGAAGAAGAAGAAATACGAAAAAGCATCCTATTTACCATTGCACCAAAAAAATAAAATACCTGGGAATAAACCTAACAAAAAACGTGAAAGAACTCTACAAAGAAAACTTTAGAAAACTACTAAAAGAGATAGAAGACATAAAGAAATGGAAAGACATTCCCTGCTCATGGATTGGAAGGATAAATATCATCAAAATGGCCATCTTACCAAAGGCAATCTACAGATTCAATGCAATCCCAATAAAAA
>PVHY01002217.1:101111-133174 GCA_004024945.1 Uropsilus gracilis | reverse complement strand
CTCTCTTGCTCTATGCTTCAGTTCTGCTGACAGCTTTAGATTTACCTGGTCCTTTTGTTCCTTTTCCCTCTATCCCCCATAATTACCTTTCTCGCTCCACCCTCTGCCGCTGCCCGCAAGTGGAACTTCCGGGTGGCCTGTGTCCCTCTAAGCCCTGGTTTCTTCTCAGAAGGAAGCTGGGACTTCTTTTCCTTTCTGAGACAACTGGTGACTGGTGCAGGCAAGGGAGATTATTCAGGCGAAGGCACTGGCGAGCTTACTCTGTAAAGGGTCAGGTAGTATGTATTTCCGGTCTCGTGGGCCCTGCGACGATTCACCTCAGCCCTCTGAGTGCGTCTAAGCAGGGGCCGTGGCTGCTGAAAACATCAGGCCAGGGGCTGAAGCCGCCGACCCCTGTTCTGGAGTTTTAGACTTCGCTGCCAATGCTGTGAGGCATGAGCAAAGAACAAGAAGAGAAAATGCAGATTTCCAGGTTTGATAGTAACGGACAGCATTGTCTGCAGTGACAAAATATGGCCTGGTCTACCGGAAATTACTAATGGGCATAAGGAAAACTAATTTTAAAACTTCCACACTAGAGAACGCTAGAAAAGACACCTCAATCTCTCGGCTTTGGAGGAAGGGTCCATTTTTCAGCCCTTTCTGATTTGAGTTCTCTATGAAATAATGCAATGTACCACCCTGGCACCCAGACGCTGGTCTCTCTGAAGCAAGAGGCCTCAGAATGAACCTGGAAGATGTTGGTGTGGGAGAGCAAGGGTGTATTCATCGATGTCTGGAGATGTTACTCAAATGGGTCCCTCTCAGGGAGGCTGTGGCAAAGTGAACACCCGAATCTGAGCTGTGATACTAAATTGGGGCCAGCTGAGCCTGGGCGTCCATGCTGACACCACAAAAGGCAAATAATAAATGTGTGTTACTAGAATACCTACAATTTGAGCTGATTATTTGTATCCACTTATCAGCCCAGGAAGAGGATGGGGCGAATCAGTCAGGTGATGAAGGAGTTTGAGCACATGGGGTTCGCTTCCTGAATATACTGTCTTTGGGCAGTGGGAGGACATTTTATGCTACGCACATGAGTACATATTAGCATCTCGTCATTTCTCCTGTCTCTGAGGCTGTCTCCCATGTGAACTTGGAGCCGAGTCATCAAACTGTGACATGTGGACACATGGCCACAAACGTGTTCCAGGATCTCACAACTCTAAGGAACCTCCGCCCATCAAACCCAACTAGCCACTCCACACATCCGGTTGATTTGAGACTCAAGCAATTTCCAGGCACACACCCCCTGCACCTTCCACTCCACTTTATCTTTGCTGAAGATAAACCATCACCCTGCTTCAGGAGGGGTTTTTATGACCTGGATCGCTATCCTGGCTTCCTCACTGGCCCCCTGCCTGAAGTTTGGCTTTCCTGTGGTACAGCCTCCATTCTCCAGTTCGATAAACACAAGTGGGGACCTACCACCATTTAAAAACCCTTGGCTATTTCCTGATTCCCTTACAACAAAAGCCAGATGTCTTCCCCAGCGCAAACAGCCTTCCGTGAGCTGGCTGCAGTCTGCCAACCCCGCCTCCTCACCACCCACTCTGCTCAGCCTCTCTGAGATGTCTCATCGGCCCTCACACTTATCTCCTCACACCCCCGTCACACACGCACATCTCTACAACCTTCCACCTCGTCGCCTGCTTCATGCCATCATTTCCTCGTGTGTATGGCGCTTTCTGGCCACTCAGCGTACACGGCCAGACTCAAGCTTTCCCTGATTCACTTGCTGTTGCATTTCTGTGTCCACAACACCCTCAGCCCATCGTGGAGCTCCGGAAATTCCCTTAGGTTCAAAAAACGATGTTTTTCCATGGACCATTGGATGGGATTTGTGAAAACAGCCATTCTTTTTTTCATCTGTTTAATGTCTTGTCAGAAATCACTCTAAGAGACAGATCTCTGTGTAAGTAAAAGTACAAGTAGAAGAGACAGCCTTACCGACATGTGGAGATAATTCTTTGTTATACATCAAAGCAGAATGATTAAAAAGAAAATGCATGAAACTACTGTTGCGAAAAGTCACATTCAAGTCCTGTCTCAGACACTTCAATGGTATTTAGCATCTTGACAAATGTATGAATCCAGAATCTCTGGTACATAAACTGCTCGGGTACGAGGATCTTGCTGTTTAGCACCACGAAGCGCTGCTTGACAGAGAGTTAGTGCCAAAAGCTATCTGTTGAATGAATGAATGAATGAATGAATGAATGAATGCAACTATGGCACATATACCCCTTTTCTGTTTCAAGTTTCTGCAAAATGAGATAATAGTATACATTCTAGCAATTTCAGAAAATTATTGGGACAGTTCAAAATGAATGTTTGGAAAGATTCTAACTGTAGAGATAAACACCCAAGTTTAAGATGCTGTTATTGACAGCTGTGTGATTCCCTCTAATGCCTGTAATCTGAATACCTAATTTTACTGAGTTATTTATTTTACCATATCTGAGGTTTTATGCCCCATCATTGCTGTAAATGATTAGTGTTCTTTCATTCTAAGTGCATTATAAATTTGAATTAAGAGACAAGATTACAGATATTGCCAGTAACACATAACTTGAAAACAGTTTGTGTTCAGGAAAAACCATGATTTTGATAGAGTAGTAAAATAAGAATCCAGGCAGCACAGTTTCACACGGTATAATTTCAATGCGACAAGGAAACATTTATATAATTAACACTTTTATAAAACTTCATGAACTTTCATACATTATCTAATTTAATTTTTGCAGTCATTCTCTTGCATATAGATAGTATTATGTCCTTTCTACAGATGAGGCATTGAGGCACAGAGAATTTAGGCTAACTATGCAGCCAGAGGGCACAGACCCCAAGACAGACTCTTCTTCTGATACCAAATGCAAGTTTGGGGGGAGGCCCCCAAAACAGCCCCAGTTTCCATAATTCACTGGAAGAACATACTGAAATGAATTATTTTGGCTTCTTTTTTTTTTCAGACTAGGTCTCGCTATGTTGCCTGGGGTACTCCTGATCCCATGGACTCAAGCGATTCCCAGCCTCAGCCTCCCAGGTAGCTGGGATTACAGGTGCCCACCACTGCACCTGGCTGCTTTTTTGAGACCAGGTCTTGCTATGTTGCCTGGGGTAGTCTTGAACCCGCAAACTCAAGCAATCCCTGGCCTCTGCCTCTCAGCGCTTGGATTACAGATGCACGCCACCACGCCTGGCTTATTTTGGTTTCTTAGAGGAAAAGGACACAGACTAAAACCAGTTAAGGGAAGAAGAGAGTTGGGTAGAGGCCAGGAAGACACACTTTCGCTGTTCTCTTCCCATGGGGTTTAGGACATTATACGCAGACATGAATATGTGACAATCTACAGGATGTACTGCCAACCAGGACAGCTTGCTCAAGCCTTGGGACTCAGCCCTTTGACTAGGGCTCCACATGTAAGTGTGGCTGAACAACGGACAACTGGTGTGACCCATTTCAAGTCTCCGGACCCACTGCTGCCACGAGCCCTGAAGCGCACAGCTGAAATCTCACACCCGGTCTATGTGCTGTGCCCGGCTCCCACCTCACGACTCTAGGGGCCGGCCAGGCCCCACTCTGAATCACGTGGCTGAACACTCTAGCATGACTTACGGCATCCAAACCAACAGGGAGTTCCTCTCAGGCATAACAGTACAAGAACCCAGAGATTAGCTCTCAGAAGCACGGCCAAAACAAGACCTTTCCAGGTGTGGTTAAATGCTTGACTACCTGACTATGCTGGGAAGAGTCTGCATGGACTCGAGATGTAGAGAACAAAGACAGCTGGTAGCTGCACATGTATATGAAACCGGGTGAAAAGAAAAAAAAAAAAAGACTCTTTGACTTGAACTTTGAACACCTCTGTCTGCTTTTCCCTAGGAAGCAGACTTAAAACAGTTCATTAGCATTTTCACTGTTCACCTACTATTGGTATGCAAAAATCAGCTACCAGCTTCTCTTAGCTCTCTCCTCCTCTCTCGGACTTAAAAAAGTAAAACTTAGAAATGCAGTTTAAACTTTAGACTAGTTTGCCTCAATTTACCCTTTTAAACTTCCATGGGTTTTTTTCACCATCCCCAGCCTTCTCACTAAAATCCTTGCCAAAGCAAGACTCTGAGTGCAAGCTAATTTATTACTAAACAAAGTGATTTTCTGATTACTGCAAAAAGAAACATGTAAGTAAAACCCCAAATTACTTTAACATTGTCCAAACCCTTTGTCAACATTGTCCAAAGTCCTTTCCCCAGATTGTCCAAAAATCCTCAGTCTCTCAGTCCTGATCATCTCACCAACATCAATCAGTCAGAGTTCATCCCCATGTGCTCGAAGACATCTTCCTTTGGCGTGCTCCAACTCTTCCATGCCGTCTTCTCCTTGTTCTCCTCCAGGTAGTAGAAAGAAGCTCCATAGTACCGGAACCGGCAAAGTTCATTTTCTTCCAAGGCCTGACTTTCACATGGCCTCTCCCAGACACAAGTCAAACTCAGCAAAACAAACCCCAACTGGACTTCAAATCTGCAAACTCCTTAACTTCCTTTAACAGCCACACTCCTAGCCTGGGCCTGCCAAAGGCTGCAGGCCCCAGGCCTTGGCTCACATCTTCATCCTGCAAAGTCCCTGACCATCCCACAAAATGGCCGATCTGAATCCCAAATTAGTCCTTGAATCCCTTTCTTTGTTTCAAACCTCTTTATATATCCTTATTTCCCGCCAAGAGAACTGCTGAGGCAGGAAGCTTTGTCAGGCCTGTATGTTAATTCAAATCCTACCCAGCTCTTAGTAACACTAACAATTCTAAAGCAAGAGACAATGGCACCCAGGGGTGTAGGCGGCCCCTATCATATACACTAGTAAGTCAACATGGCTGGTTGGAATCAAAGCCTGAGCCTATTTTTGCTTCTGTTATTCTCTCTCCTGGCCAGAACAAATGAGGTGGGAGATGTGTGAAGACCTAGAGTTGGTATCCTTGCCATGATTCCACAGGGCCCCTGTCACCTGAGGTACAACTATGGGAAGTGAGGAAAGCACCACGCCCATCATTGGAGGAGAGTCTGCTTAGCTTGTGGGTTATTTTTCAGGAGCTCTTAGTTGCTTTCCAAAAGACTTGCTCCTTTAGCCTGATCAAATAGTCAAAAAAGAAAGAAAAATGAGTTCCGCCATTCGGCACAAAGGCTCTGGTTGTTTCTGTTTCTACAATGACTTGGCTTTAGCCCACATCAGGGAAAACAGAAGGAAGCGGAGGCCTAGGTCTGCGTGAGCTGAGGGTGTGCGTCACGACGCATTTGGGTGCGCGTCACGACGCATTTGGCTTGCGATTTACTTTCCTTGGGTCCATTTTGAATCATTGAGGCAGATAAGAAGGGCCTCGGCATCCAGAAACCCCAAGCTGCCCCTTTCCCAAGCCCCGTGCCCAGCTTTCTCCCCCCCGCCCCATCCCCCTTTCCGGCCTTCAAGTCCTCAGACATCTGCTCCCTGATTATCTCCAGAAAGGAGGGAGATTGGCAATTACCGGAGTGAATTCGTTTCGCGTGTTCTTTTCCCAAGAACATTCGTAATGAAAGGAGAATGTCACGGGGAAGACGCTCTCTAATTACATTTGCATTGTGGGTTTACGAGTGGGGCGGGCTCCGCGCCGGGAGACACGCCCGGATTCCAGGGGTTCACGCGCGAAGACAGACTCGGCAGTCGGAGCGCAGTCACGCAGGCCGGTCCTTCTGCTTCCCACGCTGACTCGGGGCCAGCGGCGTTTCCTTCCCAGCGCGGACATCTTAAGACGCCGTGGCCTTGAACTGCGTGGACCCACGAGCGAGAAAGGCGGCCAGAGGAGCCGGCCGTTTTCCTGCAAGGTGCACCATCACGCTTCCGCGCAGGCTGCGCAGGTTGGGCTGAGGGGCAGATGGGGCGGGCGGGAACCGTAGGGAGAACACGGAGATGCTGGGGAGGCGGAGGGCATCTCGGGCATCTCGGGCATCTCGGGCATCTCGGGCATCTGCAGATCAGGCTGGCAGATGACCCGCTCCGCCCGCACATCAGCGCGGGTTCATTCCGAGGCTTCAGCTCATCTCTGCTGTGATCTACGGCGAAGCGAGCGTTGTGTTGGCTGCGCGGCTCTGCAGAGAGAAGCATGGCGGCTGCTCTCGGAAACATCACAGCGCGACGAGGGGGGCTGGCAGGCTGCTGGGTAAGTGGGTTGGCCGGGCTTTCCCCTTCATCAGCCCGTGTAACCGGCACCCGGGGTCCCGTGTGATCCCCATGATTGTGCGGCCAGTAGGTGCGTGCGGGTGTGGGTGTGTGCACCTGGGCCTAGGAGAGGGGTTAGAGGGGTGCAGAGGGCTGATAGAGCGAGCATGAGCGGACGCCAGAGAGCGCATGAGATGAGAGAACACGTGTAAAAACTCCTGGGGATCCGGGGAGCTCGCCTCGCCTGCCTCCCAGCCCCGCCCCCAGCCCTGGTCCCGCCCCCCAGCCCTGGTCCCGCCCCCCGGCCTGGATGCGTGAGCCCGATGCCTCCCCGGCAGTTGGCGATGAGGGCGGTTACAGCACCCCCCTAGCTGTCACCCTAGCTAAGGCGAGCCCTTAGCGAGAGCGCAGCGTGACATTTGCTGTCCAAAATGGTCGTGGGGTCTGGGCTGTGCGTGACGCCTCACGGTTGCCATGTGAGAACGGGGACCGGGGCGGCCTGGCAAGGGAAGTGGCCCCGCCTCAGTGCTGAAGGGGTCTTCCGGGCAGAGGAAGAGGAAGGAGAAAAGGCCCCGGGCGGGGGGGCGGGGGGGGGGGGAGAAGGTAACTGTAAACACTGCAAAGGCAGCCACGCCCCCGGTGTGTGGACGCATTCAGAAGCGCAGAATTCAGGAGGCTCATTTCCGGGGGCGGGTGGGTTGTCGGGGCGCTTGGAGAGCTGGGCCAGGCTGCCCTCTGAGGGGGCTTCCTTTCAGCCATGGGCCGGATCTAGAGTCCTGCAGAGAGGGAAGCCCCGGAGGGGGTCTTGGCAGGAACACAGTGGTCCAAGCTGCTTCTGAGAGCCGGGACCTTCCCAGCTGTCCCCGAGCTTGTACCAAGAGGCGAGCAGAGACGGCCACGTGGTGCGGGGATCCTATGGCACCTCAGAAATCTTGCCAGAAGCCTCCTCGGTATCACTATTGCCACTGCCGGATGAGGGCACTGAAGGCACAGAGAAGGCCAGCGCTTGGCCCACAGACACACAGCACATGTGCACCAAGGGGGGGGAATTTAAAGCCAGGCGACAGGGAACCAGGAATTGGTCGTATCCTTGGAACCGTGGCTGTGCTGTAAACAGGATGTGAACCGCAGGAGAAAGTGTACGTTGTCAGGAGCCGCATGAAAAAAGCTCAAGAACGAAAAGCTGGTGAAATTAATTTTAAGAATTTGGCCTCTAGCCCAACGCAGCCCAAGGATGAGTATTAATAGTTCAACCTGTTGCAGTGCGCGGCATCAGCAAGCGGCCTGACACGCTCTCGCCCCAGGTCTGTGACATCTGACCTTGGATGCCGGCAGCACCCCCCACTCAGTCTGCTCAGTGCAGACACAGTGCCGCCACCTGGGGCAGGTGGCTGCCACACCGGGCGGCACTGGCGACTGATGGTGAAGGCTGACCGGGTGGTGTTAGGGGATCCAGGTGCCAGGCGCTCAGAAGCCACCGGTCAAGGCCGCGCCTGATCCGGGCACTTGCTGTTGCACACGTGCATTGTCCAAACAGATCCAACTCTTGAATTTTACACAATTTTCTCCGAACTCATTCTGATACCCCCTTCCTCGCCTCCCCCCCATTCAGCAGCGATTCGGTTGCAGATGTGCAATCAGCACACTGGCACCCATGGGTGCCACAGCATGTTGATGACATCCTCATCAGGCTGTAAATGAATGATTCGAGTAGGAGGAGCCCTGGGATGGCCGGGTGTGGTCCAGTCTCTCTCCCAGGTTGGGTCTCTGGGGGTGACGGGATGCCTTACACACCCAGCATGATGTGAACACCGCATCCCCGCCAGCCCTCCCTGCACCCACGCTACACCCTGAGTGAAAATCCGTCCATCTGCCAAGCCCGTGGCCCCCGAGATCACCCGCGCGGCGTTCGGAAGCACAAGCCACCTAGGATCAATTGGTCTGTGGGAGAAAAGTCACTGTTTGTATTGCCCGGGAGGGAGGCTTGTCCTTCACAGCCTACAGTCTCATAAGCCCCTGGGAGTTTCCATGGCTGCCGAGTGACCTGCGATTGCGGACCACACATCCTGTGTCTCCCTGCTCAGGGCGGGCGCGCCCGGTCTGCACCGGCTGTGAGGCAGAGCTGCAGCTTCTGGCTTCTCTGGCCTTGAGGGAAGGATTGAAATCCTCTCACCTCAAGTCTCTCCCTCTGCAAGACGGAGTTAGTGACCCAACCTTCCTCGTCCAGCTGTGAGCCCAGCAGCTGGGAATCGCTAAGAGGTCAATAGACATTCCTTGGCATCGTCTTTGTCTTTCCTTTCTACGGCTTTCATCATCTCGTGGGGAGCAGACGCAGGAATACCTGTGATGAACCAGCTGCGATGCCAGGCGAGGTGGATGCGGCCACGGGGCGGCAGGGGATGGCTCCCTGGCATCACTGAGCGTTGGTGGCAATGCAGTGTTGCTAGGATGTTGCAGCTGGCGAAGGAAACGGGCAAAGGAAGGAATTCTCAACAAGTCACAACCACGGTGCGGAACATAGGAAGGGCAGGTGTGTTGGCACGTGTGTGCTGAGCCAGCGGGTTTGGCTTGAAAACTAGTTTGGTCAAGCAGGGTCTGCTGGACGGCGACATGTTACGTCTTCACAGTAAACGGGTGGCCACTGTCACCTGGGAGGAGGGCAACCGCCACACAACGTGTGTCCTTGGGCAAAGCTGACGCTGACGGGATGGCAGAGAAGGGAAGGTGGCTTCAAGACAGGGCCGCTGTTTGACGGGTTGTGCACAAGCAAACTTGCAACTTCCACGCCTACCCCACCAGGGCAGCTCAACGGAGGAGACTCCGCCATGACTGGGAACTTGTCCTTCCTCCCCACCCCCACCCTGCGTTCTCTCAACGGGAACACTTCTAAGCTGGATCTGGAAAACACTGCCAACCCTAGTTAAGCCAGTAGACAAACCGCAGCCGTTAACGAGCTTAAAGAGCTGGAAGAGGAAAATCCCTGAAGAGAGAAGGGCTCGCACAGGCGCCTTGTGGGTCTGTAAATGCGCTGGGCCGCGGGTGCCTGGAGAGGTGAACCGCGTCAGCGTCTGGAGAGCGTCTGTTTAGTCTAAGGTCAAGCCGGAAACATTTCTCTTCTTCTATTTGCTGTTTTTTTGAAAGATGTTTTTTCATTGTCTGCCCCCAAGTTCCCCCAGCACCAGCTGAGCACAAGCAATCAGGGGCACATGGTCTTGGACGTGAGCTTCTCCACTGTGGCCTCAGGAGCCTGGGGTGGGGCAAACCCCAGAGACACCGCAGAGTCTCATTTCCTGGGGCGAGGAAGGTGATTGTCACCCGCAGCCCATTTCTGGCCTATTGCGGTCACTTCCCTCACACTCAGCGGATCCCAGTCTCTCCAGATTTGATTCTGATGTACTCATCTGGCTAAGGCTGACAGGGGTCCGTATTTCCTTTCCACTGAGGAGGATTAGCTTGTGAAGGCCGAAACAAAACCGGAGTGCCAGAAATTCAACGAAGTTTCCAGCATCTTCCTTCTGCTGGCCTCTAGAAGTGACACAACGCCTTACTCTGGAAGTGGGGGTTCTTGCCAATGATAGTCCCGTTCCGTTTTAAGACCCTATGACAAAACGCTGAAATGCCCACTCCTCAGGAAGGCAGTTATTCCTCCGTGCTGTGCTTTCTATCACCAGATAAAGAACGGCTCCTTGCTGATGTGCTCAAGCCTCGCTCTTGTTGAAGAGAACGGATACTACAGGTGAGAGCATGATTTATTTGTTTCATTGAATGCATATAAAATATTTTAAGGGAATAAACCAAATGAAATGACGAGACTTTCCATGCGGTTAGTTTGTGTTTCAGGGGCCAACTTGGGCCACTGAGGTTTCCAAGCTGCCACCGGCCTCCTGATCATACTTTGATGAGTCCGTATCTGCAGGCTTCCCTGCCCTGGGGACAGAACTTGCTTGCCTCATCAGCCTCTGAACAAGGGGGAGATAGCAGGCATCACTGTGACTTTCCAGGTTGCAAGGTGAGAAAGTCATTTACTCAAACCACCTCTTCTTTTCTTCAAACACGTCACGCTGGCAAAGTGTAATTGTTATAAAGGCTAACTTCAATCAGATGCTGAAGATCATCCATTAACCACTCAAATAGGCACCTGGCTTCTTGGGAAACGGTTTTGTTTTCTTGAAGGGCTACACCCCCTTTTTATTTTTGGACACGGCTTTTGAAATTCCTTTAAAAATAACCATTTTCAGATGAGCAGGTAAAAGCACTGTTGAGTGCCCTTGACGGTGCCGCGGAGACAGAAGAGCTGAGGGCTTCTTCTGGCCACGTGATTCAGTCACTGTACGGACCACGCATGTATGTGCTGAGCAGAGAACCGGGTTGACTTGACTCCTAACACTGGCCCTGAATTCCCAGTGTACCATCAGTTAATTGTGACATCTTGAACGTGGTGCTTCACCGGACAGAGATCTGTCTTCTGCGTGGTGAAAACATACTAGTTATTGCTAAGATGGCTGCCAGACCTAATTGTTGATGACTCTGAGCAAATTGCACTTTTCTTGCTCTTGACTTGATTCAGTCCTTTATTTGAGGTTGGAAATACTTGGAAAGCCTTCTCAGCAGCACTTGGGGTCTAAATTGCATTTAAGAAATGCTATACAGATGTTTTATGGAAATAGATTGAAGACTGCTCTGATGTAGCAGGAAGTTTATTGTTCGTGCACTAATAACTTGTGACCTTTTGCTTCTTGAAACCTAATTTGTGGGATATCTAGAGAATTATGTATTCACCGGGGGTCCTCTTAAAAATGTATAGGATTGGACAGGAACCTAAGCGATTCTTGACCAGACTAGATAGGCACTTAGGGGCTGGATACAATGCGCGGGGGATTGTGTATTGATTACAAGTCATTTGCCAGTGAGAAAGGTAGGTGAGCTGTACAGCACTTCTAAAACACACGGCCTGTGTTTTGGACATGACACAAGAAGGATCTCTTCCCAAAGGCACACCATGGAAAGGCAGGATTCAACTTGACATACTCAAGACTTGTCTTCCTCTCTTCTTTCGAGCATTTTGACATTTAATGAAGTCATGGCTTGTCACCTTCCAGGCAGTCCACACTCTGGTCCTTTGTAAATCTCCCCATGTCATCGTTCATGCCTTTGTTCTGTTTCCACTTTCAGAAGCTGAATTACCAGGTTAGTCAGGTGTATTCACACAGATCTGGAGCGAACCCATGGTTCGTCAAAGGGGAACCAGTTCCATTCAGTCAATGGGAGATGCAGGGTGGGACAATAACGGGGAGGGAAACTGCCACTACCCCTGATCAGAGTAAGTCTGATCAGACAAAACACAAAAGCCACTTTCTACTCATGCCTTAGAAGCTGCAACGGTGGAATCTCGCAGTGTCTGGCACAACCCACTGCAGAGTCACTTTCCAGACACACAGATGGCCATGGTAGCTTCTACAGTCCGTTTTCCAACATGATCTATGTACAGAATATTCCAGAACTGATACACAGTCTTCCTCCCACTTTGAGAGTTCATTTGGGAGTTGGTTCAAGGAAAGAGAGTTGATAGGTGCCTCTAATTGTGCTAGGTATGCTATCAGTCCTCTCAGATGATTGAGTGTATTTAACACAAAACGTCTTAGGCATGAGTCTCATATGAATGGCTGACTTTTTTTTTTATTACAGGAAAATGTTACTTTCTGATTAGAAGCAGTTCCTTTTCAGATGAAAATTCTTTGGGTTCTGCTCTACAGAAATAAATCATCAAAGCTCTCTCAGTAATGGCCGGAAATCTCTTGTACTTGTGCACTTTTCAAATAAAAGTTGAAGACATGTTAAAATTGATCAATTAGTCTTTACCAAGGTTACATACACTTTGGGTACCAGCCGGCTGTGGTGCAATGTGGGGAGCTGGCAGCACAGAAAGTCGTTGGCCAAGTTTGGAATGTTCACAGGTTCTTTATTTTTTGGAGCCCTCAAGGCAGGCGGTTAACATTTTCACTTTTCAGGGAGCGTCATCCAGAAGGGGCTGGCTACCTCCAGCCAAGACCTGAGGGAGTCAGCGCATAGTTCTGCTTCCTGGCTTCTGTCGTGACTGCAGCTAACTTTGGAGGAGAAGTTATATGAGGGAACAAATGACCCCTCAACAATAGTGCCTTAATATTGCCTCCTGCTTCTCCTACGAGACAAAAGAGCGGTCCTTGTTGGCATGGGTACCCCACACGTGAGGTTGTGAGGTGTCCCCGCCATTGTAAATGGGAAAATCACACACTCACACAGAAACCCACGACACACACTCCTATGATCTCTTACACACTCTGACTCACTCTTACAACCTCTCCCTTTCACACACACACACACACGTTGCAATAGTTGCAATAAGGATGGTTCAGGCTATACTAGTCCTTGCTGGCATATCATCAAGGTCAGCTGCGTGGCCCTGTGGGTGGGTGGGGTTCTTGGGGGGGGCGTGCTGACATCTCACTCTGCGATGACTTCAGTGCTGATGCCCTGGCTCCTCCCTTGGGGACTACAAATCCATCCTGACACACATCTGCAGGGGAAAAAATAGCTCACAGTTGCCTTCGCTCAGGCGCAGTATTTGTGGGCTGCCTTTGGGTGCTTCAGGGGAGGTCCCCACCTGCCTGTTTGAGGCCCTGACAGAGGAGCGAGAGCATGGTGCTACTGCTCAGGCTGTGCTTCGCCACCCCCTTTCCACACTGCCCTGGCAGTTCCTTCTCCAGGCCCCCTTTCCATAGACACACCTGGAAATGATGACACATCTAATTTCTGTGAGGGACGTTATTTAGAATTACTTCCACAGAGCTAATTATCTTTCCCCTGGATGCACATTGTCCTAGAGGCTGCTTTCTTCTCAATTCGGAGTGGTCTAACGCTGGAGGTTCGGCACCACCAGTCGTTAAGCAGTCATGAGAGTACACCATCACGATGTACTGAGGAAGCTCGCTGTGACACATGCCTCTCATGCCAGATGGCCAGGGTTCAGAGACGCAGAAGCAACAGAGTTATCTCTTTGCTCTGTGATGCCTCTCTGTGGTAAGCAAAATAATATTGGAGAAAGAGCTGCTGGAATGTTAGAGTCTAACATTTATATTACATTTTAGAATTGTTCCTTAATAGTCACTCTAATACCAGTGAATAATTTCTGGCATTGGAAAGGAAACTCATTTATTCTATACTCACTATCTCTGTCACCAGTGAGGCAAGTTTTGGTCTCTTCCATCAGAGGCTGGGGGTTTTATAAAATGAGGCCAAGGAGGGAAAAATACTGTCTATCCCATAACTGGGTAATGCCTTCTGGTTCACATTCCACCCCCCCGCGCCCCAGGGCTGATGCTAGCAGTGGCACTTCAGTGGGGAGAATTCAAATTATAGTCCAAATAGTCACTTTCTTTATGATCCCATTTAAGGCTGGCTTCTCTTTCAGTCACAGACCAAAAGGCTGGGAGCAGAAACAACGAGTGAACTCTCCGAAGGAGAGACACATGCCTTCCACATCCTTCTGGAATGCAGACAGGATGGCGGGAGTGGGCTAGCCATTCAGATCACCAGATGAAAGCCAGAGTGGAAAGGGTCTGGGTACTCGACATGATGGATCTGTCTTATCACCCTGGATGATTTATGATTGGAATATTCCATGAGGGAACATCAATGCCACCTTATTGAAGTCAGTAATATTTGGGTGCCTTTACCAGAACAACGTAGCCTCTGTCTGGTATCGTTGACTTCCACACATGTTTCTGTTGTATCAGCTACAACCTCCCAGTCTAACTGGTGGCCCTTGCCTTTTCGACTCTCTGTGCCCTTACATGTATGTGCTCCCTTCACTGCAGCGTTAACTTCTCAACCATTTACAGTTCAGCCCAAGTCACCCTGATGCCTCGCTCGGTTGGCTATTTTTTTTAATGTCTATCTTCTGGTTCCCGGTAGCATCCACACAGTGCAACAATCTATGAGAGCACTTAATACGTTGCATTGAAAATGGGATTTTCTTATCTGCCAAACATGAGCATATCTTCTCTCTCAACTGTCCATTCAGCCTCTTATTGTGGCAGGACCTAGGGCAGGACCGGTACCTCTTTGTCCTTGGTACTCAACAGTGGACGAGAAGCCAATTAGTGTTCCATAAGGAAATGAACGAACACTTTCTGCACACAGCTGATGAATGTATATCTTCTTGTTTTGTACCTTAAGAAGGACGCAGCCTAATTCTGTGCCTCTTAGAAAGCAGCCACATAATTGAGTTAGAGCATTTGTTAAATTACATGTTTTGGGTCTGTTCAGATATTTTATGTATGCCTCCACTGAACTCTTTTTTATTCAGAGAAAATAAATGGAAAAATTTTCAGAGGGGAAAATTACTTAAATTGTGAAGTGTTATTTTGATTTAACATAAAAAAGCAGCTGCCTGTTAAATCTCAGGTTTTGTTTGATCTCAGGAGGAGCCCAAGTGCTTCTAGACCTGTTATATTTACATCACCTGCAGCTGCAGTTCTATGGAATTACCTATGGAGAATAATTTTGAAAAAAAAAGGAAACCACCCCCCAAAGCCCCTGAACAGAACACGGTGATGTTTGAACTGCCTTTGAGGACCTGCCTCTCTCGGGCGCAGGCACACATGTGCCTCCACTCCAGCATTTGCTTATCCTTCCACAAGGGTCCCCTTCTCTCCTTCCTTGAAAGCCCAGTTCCTCCTTCTGCCCCTGCACAAAGACAAGTTCCAGAAGATCTACAGAACCCAGGATGGCAGCCTGACAGTGATGCTTAAGCCCTTTCATTGCGCTTGAGAGCTAACCAAGCCAGGGGGCAGAGGGTAGCACTGAAAATGCTGTTACACTTTTTGTGTACCTACATTCTCCAGGCTGGGTTTAAGAATCATGTCACAGTACATTTTCAGTTAATCGATCCCTTCTTCTAACAGTAATTTCATATTGTCTAAACACTGCACAGTCACTGTAGAAAATATAGACAAACTTAAATAAAATAAATAAAATGTAAATTATCCCTAATCTCAACAATATATACTCATTATGGGAACTATAGACCACATAGTTCAATAAAAATAACAATATTTTAATTATTCATAAGCTCAGCATCAAGACAGAAAGATGATTAAAGTCTCTCTGGATATAATATGCATATGTACACATACACTTTCTAAGCGAAAACAAAAATACTGTACGTGCTGTTTCTTAACCTACTTTTTCACTTGATAAAATATGATGAACATTAACATTTCCGTAGTTTTTATTATTCATCCACAATATTTACTGGCTGAATCATATTCCCTTGTGTGGCTATACAATAATAAATTTACTCATACCCATTTGGTGCATATTAGGCTGTTTCCAATACTTTCTTCATGCACATGTAGCCAGAGATTTTTCAAAGCCCTATAATTTCCCCCCTTAGGATAAATTCCTAGAAGTAGATTTCCTATATCAAAAGATATGCAAAATACAAATGGAATCTTCTCATTTGCCTTGCTAAATTGTCTTTATGAGATTGTTTCAGTACTTATATATTGCTTTTCAGTTGTAAGTAATGTGACTCGAGAGCTTATTCTATCTTTCTTTGACTTCCTATGATCTCTGAGAACCCAGAGGGACATGGGCTTTCATGAGCAGTGGTTGTGCTACTGGCTGATCAAGCAGGCGAGCTGCACCCACAGCAGATGCTAAGGCTCATTTCCTCACAGGCATCCCTGAAACCACCCCCTAAGCCCTCCCAGTGCCCCCTGGGGGAAATAGACAAAGTTTCAAATCTTGAGAGTCAGATGTCATAGAGTCCATTGTTGGCATTTCATTTTTAAAGGTTGGTCCTGCTAGTACTGGTGTTGATGTATTAAAATAGCTATTGTTAGCATTGGTGGGTGGAGATTTGGAGAAGGGAAGTTAAGCCTTCTCAAGGGAAAAGAGGATTAAAGGATCAGGGAGGGGACAGAGATAAAGACAGGGAAAGAGAACAGAGAACAGTAGAGAAGAGAACGGAAGAGGACAGAGAAGAGAATGGAGAAGGAGCAGAGAGGAGTAACAGGGAGGCTGGAGGCCTCAGAGCTGCTGTTGCCATGTGGGGCAGCAGGGAGGGAAGGAAGTCAAGCTGTGGGCTTCCATTCCCAGCCCAGGTCGGTGAGGAGCCTGGGGAAGTATGTTGGAGACATTTGTGACCTGTGTGAGCTGTCTTGGAAATGTGGTACTTAAAAACTTGGTTTAATTTTGAAACTGTACAGCCTGGAAGTCTTCTGGAGACCTGAGGAGAGTTTGCTGTGTTGCCGTTTTCAACATGAGACATCCAAAGCACTTGCTGTGTTGCTGTATCAAGTGAGTTGTGCTGATGACGGGCCATTTGGAGTTGGAGCTGAAAGAATGCCGGAGCTGTGCCTTTTGGAGAAGAATTTATGATGCCATCCTGGTTTTCCTCACTGGATTTCAATCTCCTGCTTTCGGAGAAGGATCGATAAAGCCATCTTGGCTTCTTCTGGCTTGCAGTGAGTGGAGCTGTGTCTTTGAAGGAGTGGCAGCACCATCTTAACCCCTTCTTCCTGTCTAAGGTGGGGTAGCCGCCATTTTGTGGACACACATGGTTCATGCAGCCATGTACGCTTTGGACTAGAGACTGGACTGAGTGGTAAGATTACTAAAGGGGCTTCCTTGTTCCGCTCAGTAACTCCTGTCTAATTTGTCTTTTAATAAGTAAATTTGTTTTTGCCTCTCAAAGTTTATGTGGTCTTGCTACTGCATGCGCGGACTGGGAAGAACCTGGTGTGTGACTGCCTTTAAAGGGCCATCGCTCCCCTGTGTAACTTTGGTTAAGCACCTCGTTTTGTTTGGTCACCCAATTTCAGTCCAAGCACTGGCTAAGGGCCTTCTCATTCATTCCTGCAAATCAGCTTTTTCACTGAGCGCATTTCATAAATGGCAATATTCTCACAATCCTTGGATGTTCTCACACTTTGCCGGGAAGGAATCACAGCATGAGGGGAGCTTGTAATGATCAAGTACACATTTGAAAGGACGATGAATACATTACAGTTATGGCCAGTTTCCCATGCGGGTTCCTTGCTCGTAGTAGGTGACAATAACCATTTGGTGAAAGAAAATGACTGAGTGAATGTTATCTGTTACTCTAGACATCAAAAGGGGTTTCTATAGATGGGCCAGGACGCAACCTCACTCTTCTTGAGTCTCACTACAGTATGAGAGAATACAAGTAGAGCTAGAAATGTGAGGCAGAAAGGTCAAGGATAAGCATTATTACAAGCCTCGTGGGCATGTCACCTGAGAATAAGGCAAATGGGATGACCCACTGAGATCTGGAAAGCTTGAATAATAATGATAACTAATTAATCCTGGAACTTTTGTTGTCTACTTTTTAGGGGAGTAGATTGGCAATAAAGCATGCTTATTGGGAAATAAGACCATGGCCATGAGTAGAGGATCAAACATTCCTTTGCAATCTTGCTTCATGATCTCTCTCTCTTACTCACACACAGAGTTCCTTAGATATTTTGTAGAATATGCTAAACATATGCTTGATGGAGAAACCTCATGGCAAGGAATGGAGGGAGACCTTTTTTAGAAAAGTAGCTGTCTTCATTATTTAATGCTGCATAACAAATCACCACAAGGGTTAGTGGCTTTAAACAACACATTCATTTTCTTAGTTTCTACAGTTCACCTTCCTGAGTCCAGGGCCTCAGGGTCTCTAACAAGGTCACCATCATCTCAAGGCTAACTAAGGATTTGGTTCCTGGCTCCATTCTGAGGCTATGGACCCACAACACTCGGAGGACCGTGGCTCCCCACTGTCTGGGGCTTTTCAGAGGCCTCCCACTATTCCTTGCCATGTGACCTTGTCACAGAGCATCTCCCAGTAGCAACTGGCTTCATGAGAGCAAGTTCATGGACAGGCAAGAGAGAGAGCGCATACGGTGAAAGAGGTAGCAGTGATTTGAAAGCTTCATTACTTCCATACAAGAAAGGACTATCCCATCACTTTTGCCTTGTTTAGTTTCTAGGACCTGTTTCTACAGTGGTCCAGACTATTCGCAAAGAGAATGTATTTTTGCATGAATATGAACAAAAGGGTCTTGCAACCATCTTAGAAATTTGCCTGCCACCTACCTATGAGGGGGGATAGAAATAGCTCTATATCTGTGTTTCTATTCATCTATTTCTATCTCTCTGTCTGTCTGTCTGTGACATATCATCTACCTAGCTCACTATCTATGAAGATTCCACTAGCTAAACAGCTTGTGGGTGCTATCTGGAGCCTAGATTAGCTTTAGAGATTTTTATCTCCCCAAACTGATTATTATTAATTCCATTATTTCCTCAACCTCTGTCCTCCATAGGTCAAAGCTTGTCTAGTATCAGATGGAGAAACTGTTAGAGCATCATTAGCAGCAGCAGCAGCAACAAAATCAGTAAAGTTTTATCAGGCAACAGCTCTCTGCAAGGACTGCAGTGATACTCAGTCATTCATCTGTTTCTAAACGAGCATTTACAAAGGAGTCTCTCTCTATTCTCTGGAAAGCATTTCAGAGAGACCAGGGTGAATACCATGGCTCCATTCAACAAAGACTTGCCTAGTTAGTTAAAGTCATTCAAAAGAAGGAATCATGTTAGCAGAAATAAGCCAGAAGGAAAAAGAGACATTTGGAATGGTCTCACTTATATGAGGGATTTAGGAAAAAACAAACAAATGGAAAAGAAAAAATTTAAACTGCTAACAGAACTGAACCATGGAACAAGAGAGGGGGAGGTGGGAAGAAACCAGGCAGAGGGAGGGCACAAAAAGATTAAGATGGTTAATGGGTGTTAAGGAGATGGGAGAACCTCGGGGTAGACAATGATGTAATGTGTGTGAATGTGGACGTGTGTGTGTGTGTGTGTATGCAAGCAATAAAAATACATAAACAAAAAAATAAAAGAAACTTTCACTTAATAGTTTCCCAATAGCTGAAAGCGGGAAGACTTATTCTAAAATAAGTCTTAAAAAGACATTAGCATTAAACAAGCAAGAGAGGAGAGGAGCCGGACCAACCACCCGAGGAAGTCCGTCCCAGCAGCGAACGCCTCACCATCATTGGCTGGGAGTTGCATTCCAAAACCCAGATATCAGAACTATATGGGCCAGAACCAGCAACAGATGACAGACACCAGAAAGGATCCTTGACAAGCGCACCACATCTGCCCTACAAGTTCCCAACGTGCTTGGCTTGACTATCTGCCTCAGCTACTCCTGGAGATCCCAGCAGCCTCAGCTGTTCCTGTCTAGGACTGTAAGTCTACACCCAGGAAAAAAAAGAAATAGTTTGAAAAAAAGGGAAGAGACCAGCTGGCCAAACATAGACCAGCAGCTCGCAGTGAGAGGAGCTGGAGTGACCAGAGGGGACAAGGGGGAAAGGAGGGGGTGTGGAGTGGGGAATAAGGGACACAACACAACCATGCGAACATAACCAATATTGTACGGTAATTACAAAATCAAAAATTAAAAAAAATAAAGTCATTAAAACAGGTTCATGCTTGGAGAAGATTCTAGACTTGTCTCGGCAAAGAGGAGGCCGTCTAGCTAGGTACCCCAGCGCTTCCCGCTGCAGTGAGCTGGGCTCACCACCATATGATCTGTGCTGGAGACTTGAGGCAAGTGCCTGCTGTCAAAGAGCCAGTCAGGATACTGAGCCACGGGCATCTGCACCCCCCCCCCCATCGCAACGACTGGGTTTCTAGAGACATCTAAAGACGGTAAAGGTATATAGTCTCAGGCCCTACCTTGGACACCAAGTCAAACCCTTAGGGGTGTGGGGCCCCATCATCAATGCTTTAAGCAGCTTTCCTGGTGATTCTGTTTGAGAGTCATTGATCCTGAGACCCCTGACTGTATCTCACAGTGTACAGGTTCCCCCCAGTCCTGGGATTATTTGGTTCCAATATTCCAAGGCACACTTAGTCCCAACGCCCCCTGAAGTTCTGACTTGGGAACCACCCTCTCTTCCACTGGCTTTCAGTTGCCTATTGCATCTTCATCTTTCCCCTTCTCTCTTCTGTGCGTGCTACTGTCCCCCTGCACAGACACCCTCGGCCTGGTCTTTAAGTCACTGGTAAGTGAAACTCAAGAAGCTAGGCTTCTCCCTACAGAGACGGACAGGTCATAATCCAAGTGTGATCAGAATGATGTAAATCACCATTGTGATGATCAAGACGGAGATAAATGTTGGCAGAATCCAGGGGAAGGGTTAGTTTCTTCCAGCTGGGAGGACTGAAGAAAGTGTTACAGAACAGATAGCACTGGAGCCAAGCTTTGGAGGATGAGACACATTTTAATAGGCTAAGAAGTGGAAGAATTCGTGTTTTGACATGATACTTGAAGTGATGCGGAGTTGTACTTAGAGGTAAAACTGCAGGTACAGCCACTGGGCTAAGAGCTTGTCCCAGTCCTTGGTGTTACGTTTTCACCTCGATTCTTTCTGAACTGCCTCGGCCCCCATGAAGGAAGCCTTCTGTCCAGCTTTTCCTCTCTTTTCTCATAAATACTCTGAATTTGTACCTTCCCGGGCTTAGCATCCTCGAAACAAATTAGAGTAGGTACATTCCTAGCTCATGGACACAATGTCAGAGTTAAAAGCCTCTGCAAACCTTAATAGCTATGATCATATGAGAGCAATCTCACTTTGGTCTGAGTTCAGTAAGCGACCGTGACAGGTTTAGAATCTTATGGATCTGATGAAAGAGTTGATGGGTTTGGCTGAAAATGTGGAAGAGAGTGAGTGATTAAGAAGTTTTCATTTCACATTGAAGTCTCATTTCAAAAAATAAAGGGGGGCACCCATAGGAAAGAAATGTACACTGCTGATCTTGGTGGAAATTTAGAATGTCATGATGGATTACAGCAACACTCAAGTTTGCCCTTCAGGGGACATTTTGTAATATCTTGCAACCAAGACATTTCTTTGTTGTCACAATGTATATGTGTGTGTGTGTCTGTGTGTGTCTGTGTGTGTGTGTGGTGATACTGGCATCTAGTAGCCAGAAGTCAGAATACAACTACATGTCCTACAATACACAGGGCAGCCCTCTTCCCAATACCAAGGAAATATCCAGCCCAAAATGTCAACAATGCTGAGCCTGAGAAGCTCCAGATTGAAAGCACATTCAAGACCGATAAGATTGGCTGAAATGAAACCTAGAGACACGCCACATACTGATAAGCATGAAGAGAAGCTGAACACAATCACACATGCTCTGCTCCCGGGAAGTCAAGTGGCCCAGCCACTCAGGAAATTAGGCAGTTTCTTTAAAACTAAACCCACAATCCCAAAATAACCCAGCAATTTGACTTCGAGTAGTTAATCAAGAGAAATGGAAATCTATGTTCTCACACAAACCTGTGCACAAACAGTCAAAGCAACTCTAGTCACAATAATCCCAAGCTGGAAACAATATGGTGTCCTTCTGCAGACGAATGGAAAAACCACTAGCCAGGTCCATTCTGAGGGTTCCTTAGATCCAGCAAAAGAAAAGCCGAGGATGCATGCTGCCATGGGGGCAGTCTCCTAGGCATGATGCCGAGTGGAAAAGCAGACCCTGAAAGGGCACGTACTATAGGACTCTTGGGATGTTTATTTCACTGATGCAACATTCTTAACAAGTGAATATTACAGTAGTTCAGACTCCTCACTGTAGTGGTAGCTATTCCAACCTATGCCTGTGATAGTGTGCAGAGAGCTACGCCCATACCCTCATGCACACATGTGTGTTCACATGGTCGTCTACAAAGTTATCTGGCAAAATGAATCTGCAAAATTGGGAAATGTCAACAAATTCGTTGGGTTGGATCAATAGCAGTAGCCTGATTGTAATTTTCTACGAGGCTTTTACTGGGTAGTTTTATGGAATGAAACTGAGCTAGGTCCACAGGCTAGCTCTGTGCTCTTTCTCACAACTCTGCATGAGTCTACAAAGATGTGGAAATTAAAATAAAAAATCCGAATTCAGATTCACAGACTTGGAGAACATGAACTTGGCTTGCACAACTTGTAGTAGATTTTTAACGTTTCTGTGCTCAAATCCATGCTGATTTTTGTCACCGCCTTTCTTCAAATTAGGGGGAAGCCCTCAGGGGAAAACAATTGATGATAATTTCCCAATGTCACTAGATGTGAGCATCACAGTGGCCCCCATGCACCTGAGCATTTCTGTTTGCCAGCTGCCACGAACACAAATGCCATACTTGAAATAAGGCCATCTTTTATTAGACTCTAACTCATCTCCAGGATACGATGATTCATTGCGCGAAAGAATAATATGAAACAAGCTTATCAGAAGTTGTAAAAATCAGAGTGACACTTAAAGAGAACTGAAGTTCTCAGAATAGCTTTTGTTCCCAGTTTACTTATGATTGATTATATCTCTATATCGATATCTATTTATATCACAGTATACCCCGTATTCTCCCACTACCATGTGGCCCATGAACCACCATCTTGATCTCTTGTGCTCATTCCCAGTTTTACTTACTAGTTTTCCAAAGAAAACTGCATAGACCTCCCCCACGGAAACACTGAGCTGAACCTGCTTGCTCTGATGTTAATTTGTCGCTGCTAAAATACATCTTCCTTCCTACTCAGAATGCACAGTGATCCGTCAAGCCATGCCCTGTTACAGTGATGCTATCAGCCTTGCTTCTAAATCATAGCCATTACCGTACCTCCAGAGCTGACAGAATCCAGAGAGGTGGATCAAAGATAGAAAACCTGCTTTGTGAAAAGAGGGCTAGAGCTATTTCCGAACTACGGAAGGTCGAAGGCAATAGGAAGGGCGAGGTTAGGGCTTTTACTCTCTTCTGCCAGATTTAGTCGACACACAGAAGACAATCGTGCTCTACACATCAGGATAAGACGGAACCAAAGGGCTGGCATGAGTTCAGAGGAACATGAGAAAAATCACAGAGGACAATTCTGTTATGTGCTTATAAAACGTGAAAGAGAATCTAAGCGGATAATATGGCAGTCTATGAAATTACTGGGTAAAAGGTTTTGAGGATAAAATTGGACTAATTAAGGCTCAATAACCTACTTATTCAGCTGCAGTGATGTCTCTTTTCCACAATGATGCTGACGGCAGAACAGGAGTTTCTTCTTGCCCAGGAAGATGCTGGAAAACTGCCAGGTGGCGGGTCATCGCCTGGATCCTGTTGTAATGGAAATGTCTGGTTCACTATTTTAAGGCACTTGCTCTCGCTTCCTGATAAATATGCTCTCTCAGCTTTAAGGTCCGTTTTCCCTTCATCATCTACTAATAATTTTTACCATAACTTTTTGTTTAGTTAGCACATGAATTCTATTAATACGATTATGTGCTTTTCCTCTTCGATTGTGTACTTTGTTTCCTGATGCTGAATTATCCTTGTCTTTCTTATGTGAGATGCAGAATTATCTTAAAATCTACTTTAATATTCAGTTGGCTCATGTTTGCAGTATATGCATCAAAGAGATGGGTCAATGGCTTTATTTTGAGAAGTAACCTGTCCTCTGACCAGCATGTCACAGTCAACCTAGTCGCTCAGAAATAAATTTGGACTTCTAGCCTATCCTGGACGTTGGAATCATTTAAACAGAGTACATGTTGGCTTATCCTTAAAGCATGCTACTCCTGGTCTTGATTGGTTGTGTGGAAGAAGGGAGAATTTTGACAATTCAAGACATTTTCCCTTCTCTTTGGGTTTGCTCAACTTTTTAAAAAAACTTCACTTGGGTCAGACTTACTAATTATTTTCATTTTCTTTTTAATTTTAACCTTTTAAATTGAATGCACATAAACAAACAGTAGGGGCTATGTCAAATTAAAAGGCCTCTTTACAGCAAAAGAGACAGTAACCAAAACAAAAAGAAACCCAAACAGAATGAGAGAAAATCTCGGCCCTCCATACAAGTGACAAGGGTCTGATAACAAAGATTCATAAAGAACTCACAAAACTTAACAAAAACAAGGAGAAAAGCCCACTCAAAAAATAGAAGAACTAACAAGACATCTTTCCAAAGAGGAAATACAAATGGCCAACGGGCATATGAAAAAATGCTCAACATCACTAATAATCAGGGAAATGCAAATCAAAACCACACTGAGATACCACCTTACACCAGTAAGAATGGCCCATATAAAAAAAATGGGCAACTAGTGCTGGCATGGATGGGGAGGGAATGCTGCTGGTAGGAATGCAAACTGGTGAAGCCACTATGGAAGGTTGTGTGGAGGACTCTCAATCTAATTATTTTCATTTTCTCTGCAAACACTTGTGATCATGTATATTTTTAAAGCAAGTGGCATGAAATCATGTTATTCCCATGCTTTTGAAGGCCTTTGGCAAGGCATAATTTGAAAACACATAGCTCCTTTATAATAGCTAGTGTCTTAAAAAGTACCAGGATGTAGGGAGGCTGACATCCCATCCTAGGTGGGGAAAAATTAGGTCTCACAGAATGTCTACCTCCAGCAGAGCTTGCTTTAAACTCAGTCAGAGTTGACCTTTTCCTGGAGGATGTGCTCCAGAGGGAACCAAAAAACTCTTTGCCCCCAATTCTTTCCTGCCTCTTGATCACTGTCGTGAGGAATAAAACCTATCACTCTCCTCATTAGGCCGAGACACCGGAGGCTCAGGTAACATGAAAGTATGCTCCACAGGAAGAGGGTCACATTCTCCATCTTGCCTCTCAGCCCTAACAGAGCCCTGTTCTCTTCCGGTGGGTCATATGGTTGATGGGTTTCAATTGTAAATGAGCCTACATCTGCCCTAGAGAAATATTATCAATGCATGTGGCTTTCTTCCAGACTTTCTATGGTAGATTTTATCCCATACCAAGCGACGTACACCAGATTCTGTCTCATAGTTGCTTGCCCATTTGTTTCGGAATGTCAGCCCTGGATGGTAATATCTGGTTAACCAGGGTACAGTTCCCCCACCCCCTGCAGGGAATTCGGAATCCTCACATGAGAAGCAAACTTGAACGTGTATGGATGTCCGCTGACCACAGATGAATCAGTGAGAAATGAGCAATTAAGTAATTAACAGTCAAGTCACAGGACCATCAGCAGGCATGAGACCAACAGTTTAGAAACTCAGTCTTCCCTGTTCTGGAAATTCACACCACGATGCATCTGCACGGCTTTGTGGTACCCATCCCCTCCCCCCCTCCCCGCCCCCATGACACGGCAGAAGGATGGTGAGATCTACCCAGTACACAGCGGACCTATTGAAATGAAGACATTCCTGAAAATGGAGCTGGGGACACCACAACTGGGGTATCAGCTTGGAGCGAGTTGCCTTGAATTCCACTCTCCATGTTTTGTGCTCCCCTTGCATCGTCTCCATCTACCTTAAGACCGAACATAATAAGCATGGATCCCTTTATCTCACAGGGATTTTTTTCCAAGGTGTAATGAGCCACTTATGTAAAGCTCCTGAGAGGAACCACCGTGAGTGAAGATACATCGCTTCAAGATGCATGGACAAAGAACTCAATCAAGGCCTTATCAAGCAAGATGAATACTCAGTCACACGCATACCTCTTAGCAGCTGACGAACACCAGACTGGGTTTATTTCAACTGAAACATTAAAGACTTGTTTCCCTTTGATAGCTGCAGAGAAATCACAGAGTGGACATGTCCAGAGAGAACAGAGGAGAGACGGAAGGTCAGACCTGCCAATGCCTTACCTAGGATGCCTCCACACGAGGAGACGAGAGGGCTGTGTTTCTTCCACCATCACCCGCCAGAGGTCTGGTTGGCGCCAAACTGTGCCACCCAGCTTCAGTTGTCAGTCCTACAAGGAAGAAGGAGGCCTCTTAGTTTGCTTTATGCCAGAGTCACATTGACTAAATGTGGCACGGGGCCTGTATTTTGATATGCCCTTCCCAATGTTTCAGAAAATCTCCAGGCTTATTTCTATTTCACAAAATTAAAAGCTCACACCTAACATATTAGATTTAGTAGATAGTTCAGAACCAGAATGAGTGCTTCATTCAGGAGAAGATGGTGATTTCATATCAGTCTGCCTCATGGAGTAAAGCTGTGCCTTGTCACATACCCTAGACCAGAGCTTTCCCGAGTGTGAGGTGTGCACAATTCTCCGGGGTCACGTTAAAATGCAGAGTCTGACTCAGTCAGCATGCAGGGGCCTAGGACTATGCATTTCTAGACAATACCCAAAGTGATGGCCACAGAGCACAGGGTGAGGAGCCTGAGCAAGTCACCACAGGGACGCTAACTCTGCCTTTGCATACTAAACAGGAAGGAAAGGAGAAATAATAAGGCAATAAAGTATATATGGAGGACCTGGTTGTTCAGACAATAAGAGAAGAACAACTAATTTCCTATCACTGGGAAAGTACTCCAAATCGAGGGTGTGGCGATGCGGTGGGCTGCAGGCCTCATCAGGTGAGCACCGTCGAACAGGAAAACAGGCCTCGTGGAGGTGAGCAGTAAGGGCTCTGATCATGTTTTCCTTGTCAGTTCCCAGAAGGAGAGAGGTTTTTCCTGTCACAATTCCTCAGGAAGTGAGAAAAAAACACTCCTGCGGTATTAAATAAGTGGGCTTCAAGAGGCATTGGTGTTTAAAGACAAAACGTCCTTTACTTCAAGCTTACTTGGGAAAGGAGGGGAAAGGAGCATTTCAGATGAACAGGAATGGCAATAGCAACTGGTGAGGCAGAATTTTCCTTCTAAACTGGGTCAGTGTGAGAACTATTCCCGTCTGTTTACAATCATCCAAATATTCTGAGGCACGAGGGTGTATCATCGTGTTAGGTCAGCTTGAGTCTCAGAAGGAAATGCCAGAAGGAATCTTCCCTGTTCTTTGTCACTGAGATGAAGAAAGGACTTTTGGGTGGATGTGGAGAGAGACACTGGCACCTCTGTGTTCTGGAGTAAAGGCACTTAACACTTGGGTAGAATAAAAATGAGCACTGGGCGGGGAGTCAGACTACCTTAGTTCCAGGCCCAATGCCACTCCGAGCAAGCTGTTGGCTCTTGGGCAACTCTTCTCTGAGTACATTTCCTTCTTGGGAGGATTCATCTACAGTAGCATTTTCCAGTGTGAGGAGTCACGTGGGAGTCAACTGGAGTCGTGTGGGGAAAATGCCATCTGTAGTCACGAGGCAGGTGGTTATTGGGCTAAATACACTCGAACAGGTTAGAAGCAAGTTCCTTCGATCTTTTATGAGGTCTCTCAATACAGAAGCAGCTCTGTGAGGAGAACAGCTTTTGTCAAACATATTTGACCGGGAACTCACAAGATCAATGTTCAGGAAACTTGCTCTGGAAAGTGTAGATGCTCTTGTAGGCCACTTCCACGTGAGCACAATATCACCCCACTGCCAAAGTTAAGTCAGGAAGCTCCAGAAAGCTGCTGACATAAAAGATTTTTTTTTTGAGACTAGGTCTTGCTATGTTGCCTGGGGTAGTCCCAATCCCGCGGACTCAAGTGATCACCAGCTCAGCCTCCCAAATAGCTGGGATTATAGGCATGTGCCACCACGCTTGGCTATTTTTTTGAGACTAGGTCTCACTATGTTGCCCAGGGTAGTCTTGAAAATACTTTTTTTCTTCAAGTGTGATGTATGCTATTTTTCATTTGCTGCTGTTTCAATTTGATAAAATCTGTTGTAAAAAATTACCTTGATCTTGGTTTAAAGGCAATGCACTTTGATTGTAGAACTTGGTTTGAATGGAGAAGAGCACAAGAAGTCATGTTTTCAGATATTCTTCTAGAACTGAAAGCCTTCCCTAAAAAATGTTATTGTGTTCATCCTCAAGTCAAAGATTTTTAACTTCCATTTAGAAGCTCTCCCCTTCCAGTATGCATATGGCTATGCCACTTTCACATTTGAACCGTTATTTTTAATATTGTGACCACATTGTATGACTTTGGCAAAATTAGCCACAATCAGATAGATATATTTTGATCCATTTTTTACAAGAGTCTTCATGTACAGAGTCTGCCTGATATAAAGTGGGCTACTGAAATTTAAAGAAAGCCACAAAATTAAATATAGTAATAAATAGAAAATTAGAAAATCAACTTCACTATTAGTTAGATACATTCTTATAGTTTAAGCTGAATTCTTGTTATATCAGATTATTTGCCGAGAGTAGCATCCAATTTATTTGTATACTTACGCCCTCTCTTATTGCAAAAATAATTTATGATGACTAAGTGCTTTTAAATGGACTCCAAGAATTAAAAGTCACTGGCTTCAAGCTACTGAGAATGTAGCATCTTAAATATCTGTAAGCACAGGAGAAAATTACCTTCCTTCACACATTCATCAGAAAAGCAGGATCAGCCCAAATACCTCAGTAATAGTCTTCACACTGGGGAACTGTATTGAAAAGGCTCGAACAAATTTTAGAAGGTTTTGTTTACAGCCCTCCTTAGAACAATAAGGAATATACCAATGACCTCTGGAGTTACCTTCCAACTTGTGAGGAATCCTTCACTAGCAAAACAAGTTATTTGAGGAAGAGATAATGGGGATTTTTTTCTTAAAACATTTTCCCCTTAAAATTGCCCAGTCACTATTTTCTGAGAAGCCTCTATCTCATAGTCACATTACTGATCTTTAAGGAACAAATTGCAGCTTTTTGACTGGAGAGGATTTTTTCTGACTTTCTAGGATTCAGGGATAGAAAGAAGATTGTGCAACTCTGGTCTTTCCTTGCCAGATGCTAGTAGTTTGATTGTAAATATAAAAATGTCCCTTTTAGTACTCTTTAAAAAATAACAGTGATGCTAATAACTTGAGTTAGTAACCGGGCAGCAAGTTGGCCATCAGCGGAGACTCCCAGAGGCTTACAGACACATGATCAGGCGCTCATCCTAAGAACATTTATTTTTAATAATTGATGCTGAGTATGTGTTCCCGCCACTGTTCTCCACTTAATTGCTTTTCTTTTTGATCAAGTACATTAATGAAAAGAGATCCAATAAATCATGTGCAAAAACAGCAAAGAGTTTAATTAACATGTGTTGACCTGATTGAAAGAGAGACAAAGTCCCAGCAGTGCTGTGTAGGCTCACAAGGGCACCTTCACCGGACATGGTGTCTTGACCAGACATGAAGGCTGAAAACGTAACACATGGACTACATTCTCATGGAAGAGCAGCTGTGACAATGACAGATCGCAATGGGATTAGCCTTCCTCCTTTTTGGCGCAGAGGTGCTATGCTTTAAGCATTGTGGGAACAGACCAACAAATGTGGGTGGGGGGGCTGCGTAATAATTAACAGTCAATATTGTTTTATGGTGCTTACTATGTTCTCGGTATTCTGCTACATGTTTTTAAAAAGACTGTCTTATTTAACTCTTCAGCAATTCACTTAGCTAGCAGTCACTGCTATCTTAATTTTGTATGGGAAAACCTGAAACACAGAGATGGTAAGCAACGGAAACCTGTACCACCAGTGAGATAGTCCAGTCAAGCTCAACACACGGCCACAGCTGTGTCACCAAAAGATGTCTTGAAATGTATGTACAGTTAACCTGAAATTCTGTGGGACAATCACAAACTACGGTAGATATCTCCAGAACAGGAGCCCCTGAGAACCAACAAGAGTTGATGTAACTGGATTTTCTACATCCACAGTGGGCCGTAGACTACACTGCATGCTTGGAACACAACATCTTAATTTGGGCTGTGAGAATGGCAGATGAGGAGTAGAGGTAATTTTTTTTTCCTTTGCCCTGAAGTCCAATCTTTTTGTGATGTGGTTTGGTTGCTTTTAGAACAAGCAGTAGTAGAAGCCAACAAGCAAACTCCTTCCTACCCTTACTTCACCTGAACCTGAGGTCTCCCCTGAAGGATGGCCAAGTCAGTTTCACTGGTAAAATAGGTGGTGGTCTGGGTTCCCAAATCAGCTTTGGGCTGTGCCACCAAGTCTACTGATGGCCAAACACCAGCCCTACCCCTGGTGATTACAATCCCTGCCTGGCGACCTGTCATGGAAAGATATTCATAAAAACTTTCATCATAAAAAGAAAAGGGAGGAAGATCACTTTGTAGAGAAGTGTCTTTTGCAATATTTTGACCTCTATCCAAGGTAATATTTTTTAATTTAATTTTTCATTGATTGCACGTATATATACATATATATTAATACATCCATATATATATTGCATCATTGTCTATCCCAAGGTTCTCCCATCACATTGTCACCTGTGAACCATCTTTATCTCTTGTACCTTCCTCCTCCCCTGATTTTACTTTCCTTCCCCTCTCGTTCCGTGCTTCAATTCTGTTGGCAGTTTTAAATTATTCTTGTCCATTTGTTTGTTTCCCTATATCCCCTCATATAAGTGAAAGCATTCTATATTTCTCTTTTTCTTTATTCCCACTAACATGATTCCTTCTAGCTCCATCCATGTTGCTGCGTATGACACGTTTGTCTTTTTGATGACTGCATAATATTCCACCACGCACACAGACCACATGTTTTTCAGCCATTGGTCTGTTTGGGGGCATTTGGGTAGTCTCCAAAATCCTGGCAATTGTAAATAGTACTGTGATAAACATCTGGGTACATGTGTCTTTTTTAATTAGTGTTTTTGTGTCCTTTGGGTAGATTCTCAGTAATGGGATTGCTGGGTTGAATGGTAGCTCAATGTTCACAGTTATAATTTTTACATCCACTCTCTCTCACTGTCTCGCACACACACACACACACACACACACATACACACACATACACACAAACACATGACTGCAACAAACATTTTAGGAGGAAAATACCCTCCATGTCATAGGCAACTTCTAACCCATTTAAGTTTCCTAAATGCTGATCGTGACCCACATCTTTCACCCAACTGTAAGTCACAACACTCTGGTTTCTCCTCAGGTCACATAAATCTTTCACCTTTTGCCAAAAACACGTCCTGATCAGGCTTTGGAAAAACAGCACCAGGGAATCCAGCCACTGCACATTTATTTCAACATTCTTGGTTCTTCCCCCGCCTACGCAAGGTGAGCACATCCTGCCTCCTGCTCTGCGCTTAACGAAAACCTCTTAGTAGCCTGCGGTCCCCAAGACTTGGGTGGGCAGCAGAGTCACCGGCAAGGCCGAGGGGCCACCTCAAGTTCCCAGATTGATGCTGCAGCTCGGGGCCGCCCCAAGAACCGCCGTCTGGCAATCTGGCCTCTCTGGCTGGCTCCACAAACCCAGGAGATCGCCAAGTGTCTCGCCTGGTTTCACCCCTGCTTTCTGACCACACCTGCGCCACTTCCGGCTTGGTGACTTCTTGCTTCCTGCTTTCCAGCCACAGGCGCTTCAGCGGCATTTGCACTCAAGCTGCCTCGCCCGTGCTGTGTGGGGAGCAGATTGCGTTCAGCTGGCGTTTCCCTCCAACCTGCCAGGGGCGCGCCGACCACCGTCTCGCTGGCACGTTTCCTACTTGGCTTCGAAAGCTCTTCTTTTAGTTTCTCCGTTTCTTCAGCACGCGGGAAGGTGACTTCAGCGCCATCGGAGCGGGGCCGTCTGCTCTGGAAGTGAGGTTACTGCCGCCTCAGCCACAGCAGCTCACCCCTGAAGGGTGCCATCATGCTACTGTCGATTATTCCTTCCTCCCAGGGTCTGCTGGGTCTCAGCGGGAATCCATAGACTCATGCTTATTCCCGTCCTTATGCTGCTGGGAGTCAGGCACTTGGGGACAGTTTATATAGTTTATTGAGAACCAGACGATGTGGCCAGTGACTGTGCTATCTTTTCTAAAGTGTGGCTCTTGCTATCCCTGTTCCTTTTTTTTTTTTTTTTTTTTTTTTTTT